>OY101451.1:39840771-40012018 GCA_956483635.1 Panzeria rudis | reverse complement strand
TTTATTAATTTTAATAGATTTATGTTTCGGCAAGCTCTCCGATAATATTCAATTATTTTTGTTGTATGGCCAATGTAAATTTGTATTTTGTGTATTTTGAAATGAGCTAATAAGGCCTAAAGATTCATAATGCAAATAAAACAAATTATTTTATTTCATTTTTCCCGACGTTTCGTCAATTATTTGTTGACTTTATCAAGGGATGGGAAATCTATTTATTTGTTAAAAACATTTTATTAATATTGTTATCATTGCACGTTTTTTCAATATAAAACTTACACTATTATTTTAATTTTCATTAATTATTGTTAAAACCCCAATTTAGGTGGATTTTGTTCAATAAATATTTCAAACTAAACATTTTTTTACAAAAAAAGTAAATAAACAAAGAACACAACTTAAAAAACTATATCACAGGTTTACTTTATTGCCACTTTGTAACTTGTGCTGATGTTGTCCGTATCTTCTTTTAAATTCATCGTCTTTTCCCTCTTTTGTTGAATTCGCAAACTTTCTATAGTGTACCTTTTCTTTTCAATGTTTTCTTTATCTAAGATCTTGACTTCTTCAAAATCAGCTGTATGGCCAGTGTCCAGTATGTGTTGCGATAGTGCTGTTGAATGTTTGTTTTTCTCAATATCACTCTTGTGCTCTTTTATTCTCGTTTCTAAACTGCGTTTTGTTGTACCAATATATAGCATATCACAGTTGTTGTTTTGATTACCTTTACATTTTATTTCGTAAACTACATTACTTTGTTAAAAAACACTCCAAAAGATAAATTCATTCTTACAGTATATAACAACACAAAAGACTTTTTGCGAAAAAATCAAAATATCATTATTATTCAAGCCGACAAAGGAAACAAAACGGTAGCACTTTATAAAGAATACTACAAGCTCAAAATGGATGAATTACTGGCGGAAAAAACTACATATCGAAAACTAAGAATCGATCCAACTACAAAACTCCAGAAAGAAAATAATAATATTATATCAGAGCTCTATAAAAACAATATCATCGATAATTGGCAGAAAAGGCAGTTACTTTGCTCAGCGGCGACGGCTCCCCGAATATATGGACTCCCTAAGATTCACAAACCGGATGTTCCTCTCAGGCCCATTGTTTCTTCGGTGCAAGTTCCGTGTTATAAACTATCAAAATACGTGGGACAAATTCTTAAAAACGTCATCTCTACAGAATACAATATATTGAATTCCACAAGACTTAAAGAACAACTAAACAACATCACCCTGGAAAATGAAGAAATATTAATTTCACTGGATGTCATTTCCCTTTTTACTAATATTCCAGTAAGTAAAGCCATAAACATAATAATGGAAAAATGGACCACAATTCAGAACTACACAAAAATGTCCAAGCCGATGTTCTTAAAAATACTTCGATTTTGTCTTTATGACAACAGTTATTTTGTATATGAAAATGATATTTTCAACCAAATTTTCGGGATGCCGATGGGAAACCCTCTATCACCTACTATTGCGGATATAGTGCTGGACAATGTATTAGACGAAACTCTAAAGAAGCTACAAAATGAAAACATTAAACTGAAATACATAACGAAGTATGTAGATGACATATTAGCCATAGTAAAAACCGACGAAAAAGATAAAATTTTGAAATTCTTTAATAACTTCCACACGAAAATACAATTCACTATGGAAATAGAAAAAGATTCTTCAATTACGTACCTAGATACCAGAATATACAGGAGAAGTAACAAATTAGTACTGAACTGGCATAAAAAAGATACAGCATCGGGCAGAATCATGAATTTTAATTCAAATCAGCCCAAAAATCAGATAATTAATACCGCGAAAAATTTCATCTACAGAACTCTCCATCTCAGTGATACACAATTTCACATAAACAATATTAGATACATCAAAAAAACTTTAATGGAAAATAGTTTCCCTTCAAAATTAATCCTCAAAATGATTGAAGAAACAATTAAAAAACTAAATATCAATACCACAAATGAAACCACTATTAATAATGAAGAAAAGAAATATTATAGTGTACGTTACATCCCTGGCTTGACAGATAACACAAACATCAGAAACACAATAAAAAACAGAAACATTAATTTCGCATACAAGCCTAATACAACACTAAATAGAATATTTTCTAAAGTAAAAGCGCCAATAAATAAACAACAACAAAGTAATGTAGTTTACGAAATAAAATGTAAAGGTAATCAAAACAACAACTGTGATATGCTATATATTGGTACAACAAAACGCAGTTTAGAAACGAGAATAAAAGAGCACAAGAGTGATATTGAGAAAAACAAACATTCAACAGCACTATCGCAACACATACTGGACACTGGCCATACAGCTGATTTTGAAGAAGTCAAGATCTTAGATAAAGAAAACATTGAAAAGAAAAGGTACACTATAGAAAGTTTGCGAATTCAACAAAAGAGGGAAAAGACGATGAATTTAAAAGAAGATACGGACAACATCAGCACAAGTTACAAAGTGGCAATAAAGTAAACCTGTGATATAGTTTTTTAAGTTGTGTTCTTTGTTTATTTACTTTTTTTGTAAAAAAAATGTTTAGTTTGAAATATTTATTGAACAAAATCCACCTAAATTGGGGTTTTAACAATAACTAATGAAAATTAAAATAATAGTGTAAGTTTTATATTGAAAAACCGTGCAATGATAACAATATTAATAAAATGTTTTTAACAAATAAATAGATTTCCCATCCCTTGATAAAGTCAACAAATAATTGACGAAACGTCGGGAAAAATGAAATAAAATAATTTGTTTTATTTGCATTATGAATCTTTAGGCCTTATTAGCTCATTTCAAAATACACAAAATACAAATTTACATTGGCCATACAACAAAAATAATTGAATATTATCGGAGAGCTTGCCGAAACATAAATCTATTAAAATTTAAAAAAACATTTTCTACAATAACAACAACATGAAAGGCTATTTTCAACACATAGCTTATAAATATGACAGCGAGACTTGCAGAGCTGTAAAAGATTACTGTAATGATGTGAGAAAACTAGCACAGCAATACAGTAGACTAAAATTCTTACTATCATGCAGGAATTATGGTATTGTTCCGAACCATACAAAGAACACAACAACTCAGGTAGCAAAACTGTTTACATGTACTAGGCTAAAAGAACAATTAGAGAAAATTGAATATAATTTTCATAAAAAAATTTTGAATCTGGAAATATCACAGACATACACAAACATTACAATTATTAAGAAGCGAATTTATCATTTAAAGGCTAATATTGGAAATATGCTAACAGAGGAGGACTGCATAGCCTTTATAAACAAACAAAAAATCAGGCATAAAAACATGACTATTCACTTAGGAGATAGACAAAACGCCAAATTAGAAACACTGAAAGAAAAACAGTTTAAAATATATGGCTTCAAATACAATAAAAATTGGTTTGAAAATAAAACAAATATTGCAATTCCTATGGAGTCGCAGTGGATATTATCACTGGGGAAAAAATTTGCTCTACCTGTTGACAAAAGTAGTTTTTCTGCGCTGCATACAATTGCAGACGTAGAACAATGCATTTTGGCAATGGAAGACAATGAAGGCCAGGAAAAAAGTCTAGCCAGAACAATATTAGCAAACAATATTACGCGTTTTAAGAGGAAATTAAAAAACACTCCAAAAGATAAATTCATTCTTACAGTATATAACAACACAAAAGACTTTTTGCGAAAAAATCAAAATATCATTATTATTCAAGCCGACAAAGGAAACAAAACGGTAGCACTTTATAAAGAATACTACAAGCTCAAAATGGATGAATTACTGGCGGAAAAAACTACATATCGAAAACTAAGAATCGATCCAACTACAAAACTCCAGAAAGAAAATAATAATATTATATCAGAGCTCTATAAAAACAATATCATCGATAATTGGCAGAAAAGGCAGTTACTTTGCTCAGCGGCGACGGCTCCCCGAATATATGGACTCCCTAAGATTCACAAACCGGATGTTCCTCTCAGGCCCATTGTTTCTTCGGTGCAAGTTCCGTGTTATAAACTATCAAAATACGTGGGACAAATTCTTAAAAACGTCATCTCTACAGAATACAATATATTGAATTCCACAAGACTTAAAGAACAACTAAACAACATCACCCTGGAAAATGAAGAAATATTAATTTCACTGGATGTCATTTCCCTTTTTACTAATATTCCAGTAAGTAAAGCCATAAACATAATAATGGAAAAATGGACCACAATTCAGAACTACACAAAAATGTCCAAGCCGATGTTCTTAAAAATACTTCGATTTTGTCTTTATGACAACAGTTATTTTGTATATGAAAATGATATTTTCAACCAAATTTTCGGGATGCCGATGGGAAACCCTCTATCACCTACTATTGCGGATATAGTGCTGGACAATGTATTAGACGAAACTCTAAAGAAGCTACAAAATGAAAACATTAAACTGAAATACATAACGAAGTATGTAGATGACATATTAGCCATAGTAAAAACCGACGAAAAAGATAAAATTTTGAAATTCTTTAATAACTTCCACACGAAAATACAATTCACTATGGAAATAGAAAAAGATTCTTCAATTACGTACCTAGATACCAGAATATACAGGAGAAGTAACAAATTAGTACTGAACTGGCATAAAAAAGATACAGCATCGGGCAGAATCATGAATTTTAATTCAAATCAGCCCAAAAATCAGATAATTAATACCGCGAAAAATTTCATCTACAGAACTCTCCATCTCAGTGATACACAATTTCACATAAACAATATTAGATACATCAAAAAAACTTTAATGGAAAATAGTTTCCCTTCAAAATTAATCCTCAAAATGATTGAAGAAACAAGTAAAAAACTAAATATCAATACCACAAATGAAACCACTATTAATAATGAAGAAAAGAAATATTATAGTGTACGTTACATCCCTGGCTTGACAGATAACACAAACATCAGAAACACAATAAAAAACAGAAACATTAATTTCGCATACAAGCCTAATACAACACTAAATAGAATATTTTCTAAAGTAAAAGCGCCAATAAATAAACAACAACAAAGTAATGTAGTTTACGAAATAAAATGTAAAGGTAATCAAAACAACAACTGTGATATGCTATATATTGGTACAACAAAACGCAGTTTAGAAACGAGAATAAAAGAGCACAAGAGTGATATTGAGAAAAACAAACATTCAACAGCACTATCGCAACACATACTGGACACTGGCCATACAGCTGATTTTGAAGAAGTCAAGATCTTAGATAAAGAAAACATTGAAAAGAAAAGGTACACTATAGAAAGTTTGCGAATTCAACAAAAGAGGGAAAAGACGATGAATTTAAAAGAAGATACGGACAACATCAGCACAAGTTACAAAGTGGCAATAAAGTAAACCTGTGATATAGTTTTTTAAGTTGTGTTCTTTGTTTATTTACTTTTTTTGTAAAAAAAATGTTTAGTTTGAAATATTTATTGAACAAAATCCACCTAAATTGGGGTTTTAACAATAACTAATGAAAATTAAAATAATAGTGTAAGTTTTATATTGAAAAACCGTGCAATGATAACAATATTAATAAAATGTTTTTAACAAATAAATAGATTTCCCATCCCTTGATAAAGTCAACAAATAATTGACGAAACGTCGGGAAAAATGAAATAAAATAATTTGTTTTATTTGCATTATGAATCTTTAGGCCTTATTAGCTCATTTCAAAATACACAAAATACAAATTTACATTGGCCATACAACAAAAATAATTAAAAATTTTAATAATTTTTTTAAGGCTACACTATAAAAAACATTTTTGAGCCGAATGAAACAAGTTTAAGATCTACGGGATCTGATAAAATATAAGAAAGTTATAAGCCATTAAGTGAAAAAATCTGATTTTACTTCCCATACAAAATTATTTTGAATAAAAAAAAAATTTTAGTACAAACTGATTTAAATTGATTTTGTATGAAAAATAACTAAAAAATAATATAGCTGCTTTCGCTTAAGGGCTAATAACTTTCTTATTTTTTATCAGAATTCAACGATTGTACCCATCATGTCGAGCCATAACCGCCAAAAAAGCTCAAGCGACATGCTTTTCGAAAATCGTTTTTGGACGAAAATCGATTATTTACGATAAATCGGACTATCTGTCAAAGTTTCAAAGTCCTGCCATGTACCGTTACGGAAATACAGCAAAAGAAATTTTAGCTTAAGTGCATTTTCCCTTTAAATTTTTAATTTGTTTACATTTTTTTGTAACTGCAAAATGTCGCTTAAGCTAAAATTCTTTTTTGCAAATACAGCAAAACTAGTGTCAAAAACCCTTACAAAGATGCGTTGTCTTATAGGAAATTTAATAAAACTAATAACATTACATATAACAGTCCACTACAATCCTATATAGCCAATAAAAGGGTTCTACTTCGATTTAAACCAAGGTTAACTAAAAAATACTTCTCCTGTAAAATTTACTTTATGGCGCTTAAGCTTTTTTGGCGGTTATAGCGCGATGTGATCGTCACAAAAGTATCTTTGAAATACATTCCGAAAAAAATATACTTAGTATATTTAGTATATTTTTAGTATACTTAGTATATTTTTTTATCTTACCCTGCAGCCAAACGATCAAGTTTTCCTTTCAAGTTTTTCACACACGCTACTTGCAAAAATTCATATTTATTGATAGCTGTGATTTAGGCTGCACGCAACTTGAAAGCAATGTTGTAAAAAACAAAACGAAAAAACTATGGCGGCAGAATATTTGTACAAGAAAATTGTAATCAGCTATTTTCTTGAACTTAAATTGAAATACTCAACTTGAAAGAGAAATTGAAAGCAAGTTCGTTTAAATTTTTAAAAGTATGAGTGTATTGGTAAAAAAAGTGTGAGTGTATTAAAACTTGAAAGGTAAAACTTGATCATGTGGCTGCCAAGTTAATGGAGCAATTTAAAATGATAGTTTTATGGAGGTCCAAAAATACACTTTTTTAAATTTTTAAGGCCTGTAACTCTATATATTTTTTATATGATCGGCACAATCAGTATATATAATGAAAGAATAGAGAAATATCTATACAACAGTGTGCAATTTATTTTATTCAGATGAGCCGTTCTCGGAATTTTTGCCAATAAACGAAAAAAAATAAAAAAAAACTTGTTTTTCGCGAATATCGGGAAAACGCTCATTAAGAAAAATTAATTAATACCATTTTCGTGTTCAGCGACCTCAAATTATCTTAGACAAATTATCTATGACAAAGACTTAGAAGTTCGAAAATTTGCATCATTATTTCATCTTAAGTTTGTCTGAAATCTGACCTTGTATGTAGAAAATAGTAGATATGTATTTTGAGTGTAATGAGTTGTAACAGCTATAAAGAATATTTAATGTTGCATCATATGATGTTTCACAAATTAATCGATTTGATCTCATATTCAAAATCTTGATGCTGCGGTAGAGCGCTAAAAGTTGGTCCCAATATTTTTTTCATTATTTTTCCCATGTATCTAAAAATAAAATGCAACCTTTTTTTTGCTATTCGAAATTTAAATTCGCAAAAAAAATCTGACGCTCCACCCTAATGTACATAGACTCGTATATGACAAACACAAAATAGTAATAAAATTACTTGGATGTAATAAAATACTCAAAAGATTAAAGAAGCTGATATTTCTATTGAATAATAGTGCTAATTGAAAATATATTTTTTGGGGACAAATTGGGGATTTTCCATTTTGAAATGGGAGTTTTTGGGGACAACATTTTTTAAATTGGGGACACGAGGCAAAACTTTTCTGACACTACGACTTTGTAAAAAGTTTATACTAATAGTAGTACATAAAATAAGAATTTTTGTACTCAATTTAAGAATTTTGTTATTGATTGAAGATTTGTTACGATTATCTTGTTTTCGGCTTGATTTACGTACATTTTAGTGTTATTCGTACTTAAATTTTTGAGTTCGACTTGTGCTCAAAGTAAGTAGAAAATACTTGAATTTAGTACGGAGTTTTTCTTTCTGTGTACAATACCATCTCATTTATAGGCAACCTGTAAGCTTGGCAATTTTATTTCTCATAATTCTTTCCCATATTAGAAAGGTAAAAAAATATTGCCAAGTTAACAGGTTGCCAAGAAATAAAATAGTATTGTACCTATCAAGATCTTGTTCCTTATTTTGATCTCAGTACTTTTTACGGCCGAAAATTTTGGATTGGAACTTGGGGCCTGTTCGTAAATGCATCACTGCAGTGCATCATATAATAAAACTTGACTGCTTTATCTACAGAAGTACGCTGATACTCTTTTATAGCAGTACCGATTTTAATATTTGAGGCTTTTTTGTGCGTCATCTGCTTTAGCAAAGTATTTTTGGGCACTTAAAGTTTCATTTACAGTGCAGTGATTCGCTTACGAACAGGGCCTTGGTCCTATTCGCACATTTATGTTTTTGTGCGGATCTCGCTTCTTTTTTCTACGTTTTTGTTTGGCACAATAAGGGGCGCCCAGTCATTACATATAAAAAGTGCCCGTTTTCAGATTTGTTTGGTTTTTTTCTCATCAAGACCTACCTGTATGCCGATTTCGGCTTTCTAGCTATAGTGGAAGTGCCTCATACAAAGAATGAGCACCCTAGTCTCCTCCAGATGAAAAGTGCCTGTTTTCAGATTTGTCTGACTATTTCCTCATCGGGACCTACCTGTGTACCGAATTTCAGCTTTCTAGCTACACTGGAAGTGCCCCATACGAAGAAGGGGCACCATATGAAGTCCTCCCAGATAAAAGTGTACGTTTTCAGACTTTTCTGGTTAGCTGCTCTTCAGGACCTACCTCTGTATCAAATGTCAGTTTTCTGTCTATACTGGTGGTACCCCATACAAAGAAGGGGCACCATAGTCCCCCAGATGAAATGTGCCCGGGTTCAGATTTTTCTGGTTAATTTCTTGTCAAGACCCACCTGTACTGCCCTGAAGAAACCAAGGGGCCAAGTGTCTCCAAGTCACCACTTCTGTCGACAAGTTTGGTGACTTTTTGGTGACGTTGTCAACGAATCGTCTACACTTTTTGTATTAGCTTTAATGAGATGAGAAGTTTTTAACTGCTAGAAAACGATTTTTTGTGGTCTTATTTTGATGTGTTGAAAATATATGTATGTGGCTGAACGGAAAACTAAAAATTTTCATAAAAAATCTAATTTATTTGTCTTAGCTGGTAAAAAGTTTCATATGTGTTGACTAGAATCATTAAAATGCATTTGTGAATCTCTGGTACCAGTGTCTCCATATGATCCCATAAGAACCACCTAGTCTATAGTAAGTCAACAGTTCCGTGGTCAGTAGTGGAATCTCAATGACAAGCACATGTTAAATGTCTATAGCACAGAACATTGCCTGGGTACAATTAGTCAGTAGTACTGCTGACAAAGTCAATAGTGAATCAGTACAATTTTACTATCGACATTTCCTGCAGGGTGATGAGTCAGTGAATATTTACTAATAGGTATATGCACATTTTACACATTCATATCTCGGGAAGCTTTTATGGTAGAACTTTCAAAATTCACCTATGGGTAACCTCTGCGGGTGGACCTTATGTATAAAGTTTCATTATTTTATGATCAAATGGAGCAAAGTTATGAGGGGGTAACAACAGCTCGAATGGTTTCGTGTAATATACACAGTGTGGCCGGAACTTGGCCTAGCGCACTACGTGCGCCTAGATACATACATATGTACATATATTTTCAACGCTTCTAGCAGAAAAACATATTATTTTCCATTTCTTCAATTTTATTAATTTACCACAATTAGATTCAATCAAAGTTTTTTTCTTGTCATTGTTTTTTTCAATTTCTGTTTCTGAAGATTTCCTTAAGTGACATTTACTTGAAGGAACAAATTTAAAACAATTTGTTGCATGCGTGCAAGGTAAATGCTCACATGTACGAATGAAAAGATGGATGAATGCCTCATTGGATGCATTAACGTTTCAAACGATCACTGTAGCAACAGACAATTGGGAATGGGGACACACGTACATATGTGTTTGCAAACCTACAAGCACACATCTTTGAACTGCATTTTTACATCTGTGATGGCATTAGTTTTTCCTCCACATATCTAAAACAATTTCTAGTGGCACAAAATATTTATATATTTACGCATACAGATACTAAAAACAATCGCAAATGCAATCATCCATAGCTGAGAGAAAATTATTAAAAAAAATAGATAAATAACTTACAGATACTTAGTGACAATGTGGGCATAATAAACAAAAGAAAATAATTCAATGATCCAAACATCAAAATCATTGTTGCAATTTTTTTTTTACAAATTTAAACTAATGAAAATTGCGTAGAGGCATTAGAGTGAAACAAATTTTCAACTGAATTAAAATTTTCCATAATGAGGAAATTTTCACTTTGTCCGTTATATTTTTTTTTATGAATGAATTTCATTACAATAATGTGATAGAACGTTTATACAATTTTTTTTATAATTTTTCTTATAACATTATACGCACATTCTAGGGGTCACGCCCAATTACCGCTAATTTATAAAAATCCCTTGGTTTATTATTACTACGTTTATATGCGCACTATTTACAAATAAAAATATTTGTAAATATTTTAACTCACTGTTTATACGTCATAGCAAAAATACAAAACTTGGTAGCACTTCTATAGAAAACTTCCGTATTTTAAAAAAATAAAAATAAATAAAATAGTTGAAATGTATAAAATAACAAATAATTATTTGTTTTAATTGTCATTATTTTCTTCTATCTATATTTTTCGCGAAATATTTATCTATTTGTTGTATTTTATTAACAAAGATTTGTAAGCGTGGCAACCTCAAAGATTTTATTTGCAAATAGTGCGTTAATCGTGAATAGTTTTCGTGAGTTAAGCGTAGATGCAGTTCTTCCTGAATTTCAGGTCCGAAATTTTGCATTTATTTCTACACGGAAAAATAGTTGTAGAGAAATTTGTTTTCATTCACGCAAATTCACTTAAATGTATTGATTTTAACGTGCAAACCATAAAAAATTATTCACAGCACTACACAAAAACAAAATGTTAAAAATTCCGTGCGCAAACAATAATCTGCACATTGTTTCAGTTGACGGAAAAAAATCTCCACTAATTGATACCACATCCCCGTGTTAGACAAAATGTGTGTTAATTTTTCTTTTCAGCTGCGTACCACCAAACGGAAAGTTGCCTGAAAGTTTTTAGAACCCGAATTTCAGTTTGTTTTTTTTACACATACTTCTTATGGCAGCCTGAAATTCAGGCATAACCGCATACTGAATTTGATAACTAGCAATAAAACAACTATATGGCAACAATTTACAGTTTTATTTGCAAATAACCCGTGCGTATAAACGTAGTATATTACGACTGGACAACTTATTGGTCTAAAGCTGAAAGTCCATAACACGCGTTTCGTGCATTGTGAGTTTTTTTTTGTTTCATACTTTAGACGCCTTTCTAAATTCAAGTTACATACAACGCTTTTTGTGCGCCAATGTTTATGTTTTGATCAGCTGTAGTGTAGATATTTTTATCAAATAAAAATAATTTTTGCAAAAATGTTAATTGAAATTGAAATGTTAAAAGAATTTGTGGAATTTATTGAGTTTATAAGTATAATATTTTGTGCAACAAGGGCATACTCAAAGCTCCAAAATAAAACGAGACGGTTTTGGGTGCGTCCCTTGTATTTGGAACGGAATGTGAGTGGTTTTTTTTAACTCAGCGAGAGCTATTCCAACAGATTGTCGGCTCTTCTTGACTTTAATGTAAATTTAATTGTGTCAGTACAATATTGAATAAAGTATAAAGATAAATTGATAAAATTAATAAACATAACAGAGATGAAACTTATTACATAAAATTTATCGATAAATAAACTGAAAATTTTGTTGATGAAAGAATTGTGTTAAAAAATTATATTATTTTAGTTTTTGAAAATAAATTGAAACGTTAAACAGTTTGAGAAATTTGTCTGAGCTGGAGCTCTGACAAAATTGGCAAGACACTGCAATAACACTAATAAATGCAGTCTGTACCTGATAAAATTGTATCTTGTAAACTAACGATTTGACATATATCATAAAAAAATTTATCAGGTATAGACTCCATCTTAGGTCCGGTAGCGTTTTTTTTTTGGTAACATTTAGTAAAATGAGAGAATCAATTCCACTAAACACAAAAAATTTTCAAAAGTACGGGAAAAGCAAAATCATATTTCAGTTCTAGGGAACGATAACATTTACCGAAACTTGTAAATTAGTGTAAGCATTTTGAAACTTTAATTGTGATGTACTTTTTTCGATATTGCTGTTTATTTTGTTATATATGAGTAATTCCATTCAGCCGGGTGTGACCATTTTACACACATTTCTTTTTATAAATTAAGAATATAAATTTGTTTTACTTAAAAAACGTTGCGGCTCGCAAGGACATTAAACTTAAAGTCGTTGACTAACGCGTAGACACTGATAGAACACAATGTCTGCTCAGAATTGTCGTCAGAAAGCTGCGATGGGTGTGACCTTACAAATCTCAGTTTTAAAGAATTAGGACTTTCAGTATAAATTCTGTAAAATTTTGACTATAAGGTACACAATATTTTTGGTATAGATATCTGTTCAAAGTCTTTTTAATTGTATTGTGTATTTACTGTTTGACAAAAAAAATTTTTCTTATAAAAACATTTTTAAAATGTGACGGGTGTGACCGACGGGTGTGACCTAGTACGAAAATTTAAAAAATTCGTAGAAATAAAACTTTTCATTGATTTAATTAATATAAATAATATAAAGATAAGCTCATAAGAAAATAATAAGACATTAAATTATTTTCTATCCGTTCTATTATAGACAGCAGATTACTGTAGCTGAATATTTTTTTTAAATTCAATAAAAAACAAAAAAGTATATTCTTTTCAGAGATAACGGTTTTTGTTAATAATGAGAAATGGAATAAAAGAAAATCTGAAATAAATATTACACATACAAGGAGGGAGAGCAAAATTTTCCTTGCATGATCATTGAAAAGTGCCTCAAATTGATTAAAAATTATTAAATAATGTAGTTTTTAATTTTTTCTGCAATTGTCTTCTCTCAAAAACATCAAGTAAGAGATTTTTATTAAAAATTAGAAAAAATATTTTCCTTGCATAGGGCCGTTTTACGTGGAATCACTCATATGCAACTTGAAAAAAGTGGGTAAGGTAAAAGCTGTTGGAAACTTCACAGACAACAACTTCTTAGAAGAATATTTTTTGTAAATCCTGTTTATTAAAGCACAATATATTAAGGCAAAATTTTCCGGGAACTCCTGCACTAGTTTCACGGGAAATTGGGATTAAAAATTTAGCGGAATTACCGGGAATTCCTGTGAAACTCTAGTAATATGTCCAAAATTTTTTTATTTTTTCCGCTCCCCGCTCATTTTTAGTCGATTGGGCGGTAAAAAATACGAAATGTACAAAAAATAAGCTACTGAAGTGTAAAACCAGTCCGTTTATATTAGGCTAATTGTGGTTGTAAGACCATCGAAAACTATCGATAGCTATCGATGTTTTTCAAAAACTATCGCATGCTATCGATAGTGTAGACTATCGATAGTTTCAGACCACTACCAAATATATCGACAGCATCAAATTCGATATTTTTAGCTTTGGTTTTGTTTTTCGGCAATTTTTAAAAATATTTCGGCACAGTCTTCATCAAATAGAATATTACTAACAAAATCTTTTGTTTTATTTATAATATTTTGTCTATTCGAAAAATTATCATTCTTTGAGTGTAATTTTGTTGATGTTTGGTTCATGAAATATTGTTGGAACAGTAGGGATCTTGGAAATTAACTCTTTCCAGCTTAATTATTTATAAGAAAGGTAATTTTTTTGTTTTATTTTTAAACAAAATTTGGGGACTACGTATGAATTATCATTGTGGAAAAAATATCGCTATTTCGATATATCGATATTTTTTACTCGATATATATTAATGTCGATCGATATTTTAATATATATCGATATCGATACATATCGTTATATTTCTTTCATTTGCCCATCCCTAGTGCGAAGTGTTGTCAAAAGTCCATATAAAAAAATTTACACGATTTGCTTACGAAAAATTTTTGCAGAAGTAGACTCTGTTTATTTTGTGAAAAACATATGAAATGTATCTACAACATTTTGAGTCTTCATGCGAAATAATATGAGCACCACTTTTTTAAACGTACACAATTGCAGCATACTTTCAAGCGCTAGTTATGCTTGGTTACTTGTCATATTTTTCGTATGAGAAAACCAATGTTGATCAACATTTTCCACAAATTTGAACAGCGTACTAGGCTTTAGGTATCATATACTACGTTTATATGCGCACTATTTCCAAATAAAAATATTTGTAAATAATCTAACTCACTGTTTATACGTCATAGCAAAAATACGAAACTTGGTAGCACTTCTATAGAAAACTTCTGTATTTTTACAAAAGAAATAGTATAAAATAAAGAAATGTATAAAATAGCAAATAATCATTTGTTTTAATTGTCATTATTTTCCTCTATCAATATTTTTCGCGAAATATTTATCTATTTATTGTTTTTTATTAACAAACATATGTAAGCGTGGCAGCATCAAACATTTTAGTTGCAAATAGTGCGTTAATCGTGAATAGATTTCGCGAGTTAATAAATAAGTCGCAATAAAACAATTATATGGCAACAATTCACAGTTTTATTTGCAAATAACTTGCGGTCTACACGTAACATAATATGTAAGATGAGATTGTCAAATTTAATCGCAGAGAGAATTATGTTACGTGTAGACTTCAAATTAGTGTTATCTCAATGTTATAAGAATTTTTATGGGAGCGTTGTTATAAGAATTCTTATAACAACAATCTTATGAGATGAACTGTCAAAAAACACATGTATATGAATATAAAATAGTGTGCATGTGTGAGTGTTTATTAAAATAAATGAAAAGCGATGTTTTTTATAAGATTTCTGTGTAAAATAAATGAACAAATGTGTTTAGTTGATTTATAAATTTAAATTTGTGTGAAAAATTAAAAATAAAACAACTAATTATGCAAAAGTGGTACATGTTAACTCGATGAGCATTTGCATAAAATGAAATCTTATCGGAAAAGTAAAATTACGTCTTCCCCTAGTGTAAGATTAAGAGAAAATTCGACATTTTGTTTTTAGTATTCTGCCTACGTTTTTGCTCATGTTACCTCAAAGTTAATGTTTCGTGAAGACGCTGTGTAACACGCGCGTATAAACGTAATAATAAGCGAAACCTTCCATTCTGCGGGATAGAATTTGCCGAACAGAATACCATTAAAAATAAATAGAATTATCCTTTTTGCAGTATATGGCAGCTCTAAGGGCGTTTTATTGGAGCCTTCTTCGAATTCAAGCCCGCAATAGAGTGTTCAATATCCTGAATGTTGAACATCTAGTATAGCGAGTACTGGGGTGTTACTCTATAATTCGATTCGAAGAGAAAACTCTTCGAATTTGTATCTCATTTATATTACAATTCGAAAGCATTTGCTTTCGATTCGAAATACAGAGTAGCCACCCTGGTGGCAGTTCAACTATAGTATCAGACGTATTTGGAGTAAATACTTACCTTCTGCAAGTGGTTTGCAAACAGAGTACCTTTGTCAGCGTCCGTTCTTGGCCAGTCTCCATTCGCACTTATCTTTTGAGCCCTCTGGCTGCTCGCCATAACGAATAGTCTGTTTGTGATGTTGCGTCGAGCCCATATAGAAATTTTTCTGGGAAGCGTTTTTTTGATATTCTAGTAGTGTTTTAAGCTGTTTAGTACATTCCTTCAGCTTAAGTGGCTGCTAGACGGATCAAGATTTTAGCTTCAATATATGTGCTTGTGTGCGTTTGTTATGAAAATCAAAAGCATTTTGATATTCCTCAATATTTTTCCTCCGTACTTGTGTAAAAATTTTTTCTAAACAAACGCACACAAACACATAAATTTAAGACATTTACATAAAAAGTGCATATATAGAAAGTACACTTGAAAAACGAATTCCTATGGGATTTTAAGGAATAGTAACAACAGTCAAAAGTGCTCTTAAACAAAAGGCAGTTAAATCAAAACTGCTGTATACTTTTTTGCCTACCAGTAAACAGTTCTTGCAGGGATATTATAGCTAACATATATATATTTTTTAAAAATAATAAATATACAATTTTTCGAGAAAATCACGCGCGAACATAAGGTTAGTAAAGTTTGACCTCTGAAGATTGGAAAACAAATTCAAAAAGCTAAATTTTCAGGAAAGCCGAAATATTTTATTTTTAACACTACAAATTCTGTGTAATTTTTATCAAACTTTTTTTTGGACAGTCACTTAAATATATCGATGTTCATACGTTCACAGCACTTAACTGATTTGTTTATTATTTTTCGCAAAAGGCATAAAATATAAATCGCTAAAAAAAAGTTCCTATCCTCAAAATAAGAAAAACCGAAATTAGTTCAGAGTGTCTATTAACCCTTTCGCTACAAGTTTTCCAATTCAGGTTTTAAAAATCCCATTTTTTTTACTATTCGGCCTTAACTATTTTTAATAAATTAAAAGTTTTTTATATTTTTTCAAAAAGTTGGCTCCAAAGTGGTTTTTTAGAATCATTGGTTTAAATAGTGCAATGAAAATGTTAAAACAAAATTATTAAAAACTCCCTTATGTGTGGAAAGACTTATTAGCAGGGAGAGGGTTTCATGCAAATGCATGTTTTTGCACTTGAGCCGGATTATGTCAAAACCGAAATATCTTTACGAAATAAATTTAAAATGGCATCGATTTTTTAGTGCATATTTTTGCATATTTTGATGAAAATTCAAATTTTTGGATATTTTTCTTATAAATGCATTATTGTTGTCATATTTTGTAAAATATTCATTATATTTGAAACTTTTACTACAAATGTTAGATTTTAGGAAAAAAACGCCAAAAGTGAAGCCATCGACCAGAAGTGTTTTAAACAAGTATGTGTCAGGAAACAATGAAATCTTTAAAACTAATAGACTACTGCTTTTCTGTAAAATATATGACAGATCAATATATTTTTAAAAAAAAGTTTACGGTGGATCAACATCTAAAATATCAAAAGCACAATGATAAATATGCACAAAGTATTGGAAATGCCTCTCAGGTATTAATATCTAGTAGACCGAATAAAGGTAAAATAAGTTCGTTTAGCATAGAGCTATGTAAATAGTTTGTCTCTGCCTACATTCCTTTACATAAACTAAACAACAGTGATCTAACTAATTTTTTAAAAATATATATAGCACGAGAGCCGACTGCAAATTTCTGCACTCATTTGTTTTTTAATGAAATAAATCTTTTTTTAATATTTTGAAGAGACGGTGTATGGTGGAAGTATTTTTTGTCCTCTGGAGCGCGCCATATTGAACTTTATGTGATGTCACATGTCCTATAACCGATCATATGTTGGACGCTTCTAATGATACCCCATTTTAATAGTGTAGTGTTAAAACTCTCATTCATTCTTCATTCATTCTTGTCTATATTAAACATCTGGCAGCCCTAACTTGCTGGCCAAATCAGAAATAATAGCATATTTTTTAAGCTTCCTTACATATTCCTCTGTGACGGTAACTACAATTTATTTAAAAAAACACATGACCGAAAGTGACCGCCAAAAATTAATTATTCCTAATTCAATCTAAAATTCTTGCGGCCATATATAAAGAGGCAACCCCTACGCCACAATATTCCACCAATTCAAAATAGCCACAAAAAATTTATTTCGTTAATAGAAAAGATGAATGCCGAAATTTGCAGTCGGCTCTTAGACTAATCCGTCTGAAAAGTGTATGTGAGTAAGTTGTGTGATACAAAACTTCACCGAATTATACATTTATTAAAAGAAAATTATTTATGGGTCTCTATCGATGAGACAACAGACATCAAAGGGCGATTTATCGCCAATGTAATTGGCAATAAAGGTAAACTAAAATTCCTTCTTAATGTGGCAGAATTAGAAACAGCAAATCATGCTACGATTGCCAGAGCCTTTAACGACTCAATTACGTTATTAGGCGACAATTTCAATAAAAATCAAGTACTATTATACGTCACTGATGGTGCACCATATATGATCAAATCTGCAAAATATTTAAATGTATTTTACCCAATTTCATGTCACTTGTCTGTCCCATGCAATGCATAGAGTTACAAAAGAAATTAGAAATCAATTTGAAGGCATCGACCTTTTGACTTCTTATGGAAAAAATATTTCTCAAATCAAGATCACGGGAGAGGCTGTCGCTTATTATGCAAATTACTTGATCAAGTTAAAGATGTTGTAGAAGACTTAAATGAAGGAGACGCTATAGCAATTAAGAAAGTTAAAAAATTTCAAATTTACATTCAATTAAAGATCAATTGGTATTTGTTAATGCGAATTATGCGTTTCTCATTAATACAATTGATAAGCTTCAACAATTTAATTCATTCCAAATAATTGACGAAGCAATAAATACAATTAATGCGGTTCAAGGCACAATTAGTGAAAAAATTCGGAGCAAACTAGATGGCGCTATTATTTTTAATAATGGATTTCAAAAAATTAACCCTTCGTCTTACACATGTTTTGATTTTCACATTCGTAACGCATGAGTCTAGCCAGACCCACTCAGTTTTTCAATATAATTAATTCGAAAAAAAAGTTTATTTAATTAAATGTGAATAATATAAAAATATTTCATTATAATTTTTAAATGAAATATGAATAGATATACATATATGTATATTCTTTTTATTTATTGTATACACTAAAATATAAACTAAAAAAATACGTCGCTTTATTTCATAAAAAAATTAATTTATATAAAATGCAATACTATTTTATTTATAATAAAAAAAGAGGATTAATAAAATAAGAGTATTTATTGGCCTTATGGACTTTGTAAACAACTGAAACATGTATAATCTATTTTAGAATGTTGCTGACATTCTGGGGTTGTACACTTTGAACAAAAAATTTTGTTTTTCGGTAAAATTGTTCATCTCCTTGTGCGCAATGATTGCAATATTTTTTCTTTCCCAGTGTTAGTACCGCTACTGGTGTAATCTGAAGTAGCCAAGATGAAAATTAGATTAATTATGTAATTAAAAATCAAAAATTGTATATAACTAAAAACGATTCCATAGTTGAGGAAGTACTAAATTGTATGAGTATATGAATGTTATTCATTTGATTTTCAATATTGGAGGGGACCAATTTGTTTGACAATTTACATAGAAAATCTCGGCAAGCATCGTTTCTTTTCAAGACTTCAACTTCTTTGCGAATACAATAGGCAGTAAGTGCCATAATATCCAACATATTGCAAAAGAACTCATCTTTTTGTGGATCGTTTTTTTTTTTTGTAAAATGCGAAACCATTTGACCCATGCAGTTGACTACGCATTTATTAGCATTATAAAATAGAATTGTTTCAGATTTCAGAAAGCAACACAGTTTTTCTCTGTCTTTCTCTCGGCTGAATTAAAAGCTGCGCAACAAAAGTTGAAGTGTGTGAACCGGGAGTAAGTCAACGTTCAGACGATGCAAGTCTTATTGATCAGCTTCTTACTCAGCTGTGAGAAATACAAAGAGAAATGAATATAAATTTCTTTGTCTTTCTCACAGCTGAATAGCAAGCTGATCAATAAGATTTACATCGTCTAAACGTTGACTAAGACGCTTTGTCAACGTTCAGACGATGCAAGTCTTATTAATCAGTTTCTTATTCTAGATGAATAAGAAGCTGATCAATAAGACTTGCATCGTAGCGTTGACTTTACAACGTCTAACACCGCTTTCGTACTAGAAGTATACTTTGCAAAGTTTTAAATAAGCCAGTAGAAAGACAGAGCGATGAAGTATTCCTCTCTCTGTCTTTCTACCGGCTAAATTAAAACTTTTCAAAGTAAACTTTGCTAGTGCGAAAATGCTGTAATATAGTGAAAAAATTATCTGTAATGATTGTGCGGCCACTATTACAGTACGACTTCGAAAGTTGCAACATATTATATTCGCCTTGATTTACTTCACGTTCTTGCCCTTCTTGTCGACCTGTGTATGATTTTCCTTGCAGTGGAAATTTTGTTTTCGAATCACAAAAAATAATTTAAAATATCAACTTCAATACAAAATATATATGGGTCTGGCCAGACCACATGTGTTACAAATGTGATGTGTGCAGTAAAATATTTTAATAACTTTCCTTCTATATCCTTTCCAGGATTTCTTTTTTAAATGTTTATAGCCAACTAAATTTTAAGAGGGTACCTGAAATTTCAAGTCTCTAAATAAGTGTTAAATATGCTAAAATAACATTTCAGACTGTAAAAGGCCTGGCCAGACTCATGCGTCAGACGAAGGGTTAAATTGGTGTTTTTGCTTCAATACCTTGGGATTATTCAGTTAAAAAATATGTATATTTCAATAAGCTGTGTATTTGCCACATAGGACGTAATTTTTTTATACACATGTGATATCATGTGTGTGTCAAAATCTCCACTTTACATAAGATTTATAGTTTTTGTGTTCACCAGTTGGTATGTTACGTACATTTGACATAACCTATAAAGAAAAACAATCTTAAAACAGCTGAGTGGCTATACTTATTTTTTTTTTGTGTTATATATACTTCTTTTATTTAATTTTATACTTATTTTATACTTTATTAATTTAATAATTATTTTACTTCATTTTCCCGTCCGCATACAATTGCTTTATTAAAAACCAGCTGCTGTCGTTCTAAATCATGTGTATTGTACACAGAGAAATAACACATACTATTGTTTCAAGGGGTTCAGACTATACATATGTACAAATTAACCATGTGAAAATGTGACATTCCATATGGCAAATACACATAGTGAGAACAAGAAAATCACTAATTTTTGCGATTTCCCTTTCGGGTAGTTTTGTTAATTGACTTTGTAGTATTAAGTTTTAACTTCTATTTTGCAAGAGGTAGAGAGCCTTGTGCTGTAACTCGTTGTTATATAAAACTCCTCTCAGCTGTTATTAAGCGGAAAATAAGCCTTGAAAATAATTAAGCAGGTTGAAAAACTTAAGTGTAAAAAGTAGGACAACTCAGGGCAATTTCTAAAAAAGAAGTAGGACTATCCCGAACGCCATAAAAAAGAGGACGGTGTCCGGGGAAAAGAGGACGGATGGCAACCCCAGCTATACTTAACGTTTATTGATTTTGACAAGACCTTTGATGCGATAAACAGAGGAAAATATGGGAAGCTTTAGAAAGTAAGGGCGACCCGCAGAAACTAATCAACCTAATCAAAGCCCAATACACCGATGCAAAAAACATGGGTATCCAATGGAGAATAAACCAGCAACTCGAAAATCTAGAATACGCTGACGATATCGTCCTACTTACCACTACGAAAGACAACATGCAGAGAAAGAGTGATGACCTGTCTAACAGCAGAACAATTTGGTTTACGAATAAACGCAGCAAAAACAAAGTAATCAATCAACAGCATTCACTCTAAGCAAAAATCCAATTCAACATGTAAATAGCTTTTGCTATCTTGGAAGCAACACCACACCCGACGGTGACGCAATTGACGACGTAGATATGTGAATACATAAAGCAAGGGCAGCGTTTCACAATCTAAGCAACGCACTTTCGCCAAAAATAAAGATACACATATACAACGCTTGTATAAAGTCGATACTTCTGTATGGCTCCGAAACATGGTTGGAAAACCAAACCATTAAACGTAAACTGCAAAGTTTAATAAACAGATGCCTGCGCAATATCTTAAAAATATGCTGGCCAAGAATAATATAAAATGAACAACTGCTACAAATCTCTGAGCAGGAAGATATCAATACGCAAATCAGAAGAAGAAAATACAACTGGCTAGGACACACTCTACGTAATCCATACGACGAAATATGCCATGCAACACTACAATGGAAGCCACAGGCTGTACGCTTGCGAGGAAGGCCGAATACTACTTGGAGACACACTATTTTCCTTGAAACGGGGAAATCTTTCAACGAACTTAGACACATTGCAACAGATAGAAATAACTGGAGATTATACGTTAACAGTTTATGTTCCTGATGGAATACGCTAATAAATATAAATATTATACTTGTACGTAATTATTATTTCAACTGAAAATGTGTATAAATCGGAAGTTATTATTATTCGGCTTAAGTTCACAATAAGTGAATTAATGTAAATTCAAATTATTTTTTTAAGAGTGGAATATTAGAATATCTAATCAGACTAGCAGAACGGATTAGTACTACTAAAATAATAAGAGTTGGAAAAATTGGAATAAAGAATCAGAAGGTGAAATTTTTTCGGCTCACCATATTAATAGGTTAACTCATATTCTATTTCCTCATAAAATTTGGTTAAATAGCTGATGTTTCATTAATACTAGTATCCACGATCAAGGACGCTCATGATGACAGCGTAGCGGCTGTCGAAATTAGTAGTACTAATCCGTTCTGCTAGTCTGATTAGATATTCCAATATTCCACTCTTAAAAAAATAATTTGAATTTACATTAATTCAATTATTGTTAACTTAAGCCGAATAATAATAACTTCCGACTTATAAATATATTTTTTTGCCCCTTTTTTCATTTTGACAATTTTTCCGTTTAGCTTTTTTGTTTATTTTAGTTCTTTCTTTTTTAATTTTTTTGTTGTTTTTGCGATTTTTCTGGTGTTGGCGCTTTTTTATTTTTGCTGATTTTTTCGTTTTTTGTGATTTTTCATTTTTGTCGATTTTTTAAGTTTTGGCGATTTTTTGGTTTTGGCTTTTTTTTTTGTTTTAACGTTTTTTTCGCTTTGTGACGGTATTTTTAGTTCTAGCGATTTATTTAAGTTTTGGTGCTTTTCAGTTTTGGCACTTTTTCGGTTTTGGGGATTTTTTTGGTTTTTGGAGATTTGTTTAATTTTAGCATTTTTTTTTTTGTTTTGGCACTTTTTCGTTTTGGCGATTATTTCGGTTTTTGGTGATTTTTTAGTCTTGGGGGTTTTATTTGGCTTGGCGGCTTTTTCATTATTGTGATTTTTTTAGATTTTGATGATATAATATATTATATAGTTTTAGCGATTTCTTTAAGTTTTAGTGCTTTTTTCGTTTTGACGACTTTTTTCGATTTTTGGCGATTTTGATTTTTTTGTGATCTTTTTAGTTTTGGTGATTTTTAGCGTTTAGCGATTTTTTGATTTTGGTTTTTTTCCTTTAAGCGATTTTTTCATTAGGCGATTTTTCGTTTAGACTTTTTTAATTTTGGAATTTTTTATTTTTAGCGTTTTTTTTAAATATCATGAGTTTGTCTCTTACGGTTTCAAAGATACACCAAATTGTCTAAATTGCATAGTCAAAATTACATTAATTGATAAAACACCCTTTAATTTTTATTGTTTTAAATATCAGTGTTAATTGGTGCAGTCTATTCTACAGACTACACCAATTAAAACTTACTTTGAAAATTTAAGAAGTGTATATATGTGTCTGTATATTACGTTAGTATTTCAACATGTTTCGTTGCTCGCTTTAGGACACCCTTTAATTTTTAGCTGTCACATATTTGTTGTTGTAGCGGAAAAAGTTTTACATATTCTGTGAAAATTTCTGGTCCGTAGTTTCACAGAAATGGGAATAGAAGCTCTAATGAGTATTGTTTGTTAAGTTGTCAAATTCAACCGCTTAAGACAATAATTAAGGAGAGGGTTGAGCTTTATCATTCAGATAATGAGAGTATGCAGTGAATGCTTTATTATAAAACTTATTTGTAACTTTTTTAATCATAGAAAATTTGTTGTTGAGATTCATAATACCAAATCTGCACTAGGTGGTATTTTCTGCGGAGTCCCACAAGGAGCTATACTGGCTCCTTTTTTATATAACATTCTCGTTTACGACTTCCCTCATTTGTTCAACCACTCTAGGAGTATTCTCTATGCGGATGACTCTTATATTTAACACATGATAGACACCCTGTAAATGCTTAAATGTTTTCCAAATTATTAGTTAACAGACACCTCAGTCAAAAAACAAAATTAGTAATTTATAAAGTGTGTATCCGTTCGGCAATTATGTATGGGTTCCCCATGTGGTTCTCAATTTCACCGACGGTTATGAAGAGGAGCTAGAAATTTTGGAGCGTAGTTTCTTAAGACTATGTGTTAATGCAAATTTTGAAAATTATGTTAAACGATTTTCTAATTCAACAATTTATCAGAAAGCCAAAGTACAACCGCTTTCGTCATACGTATTAGTACTACATAAGAAGATTATTTCTCGTCTGGAAAATCACTATAATTATCTTATGAGGATCATTCTTCAGTCTCAATCTGGTGTTAATTGGTCAAACACTTCCTATTTGTCACCCATTGGAATTTTGCATGAGGATATTAACTCATCTCTTAACGCCACCGTATACAGTTTACCAGAGTTTTATTCTCACTCAGTTCCGGGCTCTAATATAGGCTAATATTTTTGTTGTATAAATGTTTTTATGTGTTTTTTTAATGGCAATAAATTGCAAGCTTGCAATTGTACGTCGACTTAGTTCATTGGATCTGAAAAATATTTGAATAAATTAAGAAATTACGGTGCTTTGCATTAATGGCAGTTATGCCAGAGGCATCATTCCTACAAAATTTTATCAAAAGCGTAAGGGAGAGTGTCCAATATGTTACTTTTGTTGTTTGGTTGCATTCTTGCCATTTAAAATTTTTTTTGCTAGATTTAACACTTTTTGTTTCAGTTAGCACTAAAAGTTTCCAAAAAAGTGCTAAGTGCTAGTTTAGCAATTTTCAAAATTACTCGGCACTTTTTTATTTTATTGCATCAATTTATTGTCCATAGAAAATATCTTAAGTCAAATAACGAAGGTATTAATAAAGTTATAGATTAAATAAATTTTTGTTTGGAAAGTGGTTAATGTCACTAGCGCTATACAGCTCAACAGCTTTGCGGTATAAAACTGAGTGCAGTTGGGTAAAAGCATACCAAGTTAACTATTCCACGAATGAAATACAATTTAAAGAATTGTCATTTTTAACCGACTTCCGAAAAGAAGAAAGTTATCAATTCGTATGTATGTTCTTTTTCTTTACTTTTTTTATGCTTGTACACGCATAACTCTATCATTTGTGAACCGATTTAAAAAAATTAATTTTTTCTAGACAGGGTTTGCCTGCAATTTGGTCCCATAATTTTTTTTTTCCAAAATCGGAGGGGGGAATTTTGCTCCCCAATGCATAACTCTATCATTTGTGAACCGATTTTCAAAATTCTTGTTTTGTTTGAAAGAGTTTGACAAAAATTGGTCTCAACATTTTTTGTCGGATGGGGAAATTTGCTCCCCCCCTCCAATCCATAACTCCGTCATTTGTGAACCGACTTTAAAAAGTCTTATTTTGTTTGAAAAGGTTTTCTATCAGTTTGGCCCCTAAATTCTTTTCGAAAATGGGAGGGGAACATTTGCTTTCCCCGCCCCCCCCCCCCATTCCTTAACTATGTCATTTGTGAACCGAAAAATTCTTGTTTTGTTTGAAAGGGTTTGACAAAAATTGGTCCCAAAATTTTTGTCGAAAATCGGAGGGGGAAATTCGCTCCCTTCCCCCCCCCCCCCCCAACCAATCCAAAACTCTGTTATTTGTGAACCGATTTTCAAAATTCTTTTTTGTTTGAAAGGGTTTGCTAGCAGTTTGGCCCAATAATTCTTTTCGAAAATGGGAGGTGAAAATTTCCTCCCCCCAAATCCATAACTATGTAATTTGTGAACAGATTTTCAATATTCTTGTGTTGTTTGCAAGGGCGCGCTAGTCGTTTGGCCCCACAATTCTTTTCGAAAATGGGAGAGGGAAACTTACTCCCCTCATGCATAACTTTGTCATTTGTGGACCCATTTTCAAAATTGTTTTTTTGTTTGAAAGGGGTCTGACTACAGTTTTGTTCCATACTTTTTTTTCGAAAATCAGTTGGGAAATTTGCTACAAACCCCCCTTGCAGGTTGGTACCATAATTTTTTTCCAAAATCTGTGCGGGATTCCCCCTTCCCCCGAAATATTGATTATCGCATAGCTCCTCCGTTTATGGGCCGACTTTAAAAATTCGTTTTTTGTTTGGAATTTTTTGCTTAGAGTTTGGTCGCATGATTTTTCTACGAAAATCGGTGGGGCAAGTCTTCCATGCCTCCACCCAAAATATTTATTAGAGCACAATTCCTCCATTTGCATACTGATTTTCAAAATTGTTTATATGAAAAGCCATCAAGTATATTTCTCTTTGTACTGAAGGCGGTTTTTTCCCCAAAATTATTTATATGTGCTGTAGAACGTTTTAGCACTTTTTATTCTGCAATTAAGCACTTTCACTGCTTCATCTTTTAGCAATCCTGTTTGGTTGTAAATGAGAAGCCTGAATTTTAATGTCTCTCAACGGAAGCTAGGTTTTGATTTTGGAGCCATAGGTTCTTAGGGTAATTTTCTTAGAATTTTCTGTAGAGCTTGTTTTTGCTAGACGTCTTTCGATTTTTTTCTCATCCGAACAAATTGACCCAATCTATGTACATACATTCATACATACATAAATATATAAATTCTCTACAAAAATTTTATTAAAAACTAAATAATTTTCTTTCGGAAATTAGGTTTTGGTTCCAAGCACAGCTCAGTTCATTATTTGTTTCTTTCGTAGAACCATTTTTTATTGTTCGTGTATTTTCTGTCATTGACATGAATGTATTAATAACGAAGAAAATATATAATTTAAGTTTGTTGAAAATAATTGAAGAATTCCATTTTTAATTAAATCTTTTGCAGAATTTAAGTGCGGTGTAAATAAGCAAAGATGCATTATTTTTGTGCCCACATGGAATAACAGCTAAAGTCGAGTTAGGACAAAATTGAGTTATTACTACCATTGTACTCCTTGTATTCAAATGTACCTCCACTCAAAATTTTATTATTGTAGCTCAAAAAATAACATTTTACATCCAAAACTCTAAACGAACAAAGACGATATTCCACTTTTACAATTTTGGAATAACTGCCTATCTCAAGTTTATTAAAGTTGGGCAAAATCGTTCCTTTTGTGGAATCGTTAAAGGAACTAGGTCGTTCGTTCCGTGCATCGTTCCGGATTTTCGTTTGAACAGTGAATGAACGAGGAACGAGAGAATGCATCTTCCGCTCCTAAAAACGTCAACAAACATTTTTCATGGTTTATTTTCATTTTCTGACATAATAACAATAAAATAATTCTTTGTTTTTGTAAAATATTTGTAAAAAAAACAATAGCCCACAGCAAGCAATAAATTTTTGAAAATAAATAAACTTTCATAAACATAAATAAATAAATCAAAAAGTGTACACAAATAAGTGAACGAAGCAAATATGCTGACTTGAACGTTTGTCAAAGCAAATTAATTACTCTTCAAGACGGTTTGCAATTGCGGAACGAGAAACGATAAAAAAAGGAACGTTTGGATCGGTCCGTACCGTTCCATTTAGGGAATAGTTCCATGGAACTAGGTCGTTCCGGAACGACACAACTCTAAAGCTTATTCAAAAAATTTTTCTTTAATAGTCTCTTAAGTAGAATTACGATTTTATTCCAAACCGTGCCGTAAGTGTATTCATTTGTGGAAATTCAGCCTAACTCCAGTTTAGCCATTATTCCGTTTGATAAATTGATATATTTTTAATTGGGTTTGGTCTTATAAACTCGAGTTTAGTCATTAGTTATTTTTGAAGTTAAAGTCAATTCAGTATGTTTGGAATAACAGCTTAAGTAGAGATGGGATCTAGATATTTAAAAACAACGAAAAGAAAAAAACCAAACTGTTTGTTTTGTTTATATCTATTAATTTAACTGGATTTTCATTATAAATTAAGTTAAAAATTAAAATATTACAAAATTGCTAACATCGAGCATACAAAGGTTAGCTTAATCTAAATTCCCACGGCCATATGCATAACGAAAACTTGACATGAAGTTAGCATGAGTGACGAAATTGAACTGAATCTTGCTGAGTTTTTCCATATATTTTGAAGTTAGAAATCATCACAGATAATAGCCATGAGTCTCGGCTGCAACCTACAGTGATTTTTAAATTAAAATTTTATATCAAAACTCGTTAAACTCCAGTTCAATTTCGTCATTTATGCTAACTCCATGCCAAGTTTTCGTTATGCATACGGCCGCCAGATTGCAGGAAACGATTTCAAATTTGAAAATGCTCTCCTTAAAACTTGCCGCAATCGAGTTTAGCTATTATTCCTTGTGGGCAAAGATTTATTTCCAATAATTGAAATTTTCAATTAAGGAAGAAACTCTTTGGAATATCTGTCCATATATAGTTCAAAGTAATGATATTAGTGGTGGTCAAAGCTTTTAGAAATCGCTTTGACACAGACGCATTTTGTCATGTGCGTTTTTGTTGTCATGTCTCTTAAGTTGCATCAACATGAATGCAAGTATCCATATAGGTACATAAATATGTTGCTATGAAAATGGTCATGAATGTATATACAGTATTACAATCTTTTTTTTCCTACATACTAGGATGCAGCATATGGTCAATCTTTGCAATATACATATCGCCACAGAAAATGCAAAAAAAGCTTTGTAACAGTTCAAACGTTTTACAGGAGAACATAAAACTTGTTTAAACGAAAAAATATATTGACAATTAGTGCAAAATTTTACAATAAATGTATGAATATTTTAGTAATTTTTTACTTGTATTGTTTTTGCACTAATTGTCAATTTTTCATTTAAACAAGTTTAAGCTTCTCCTGTAAAAATTTTAAAATGTTAGAAAGGGCCTTTTGCAGTTCCTGTGACGATATACATACTTACGTATGCATGTATAAAAAATACTAAAATGATAATGATGATCAGAAAACAGCATTATTGTGTTCATGATCAGTTTGAAGTATTGCATCCCCGTAGGCAAAGTCTTTGGATCGAAGCATGTGCGAAACAATTATCTATCACCGACGTCGAATTCACGACACTCCAAGCCAACTACTGCCGACATTTTTCCACAAAGGGTACAAAACTCGTTAATGACAACGTTGGTAACATGCTACTAAAGTTGCCATCAATGAATGATAATAACATTTAAAAATGTAATAATCGAATCAAAAGCTTCGATGAAGTGGTTACTCTTGTTGTAGTCAATAAAACTGTACACACTACAATTTCGATGCCGTTGTTAGTCTTGTTGCCCACGACAACTTCGATGTCGTTGTTACTCTTGTTGTCGTCAATAAAACTGGACACACGACAACCTCCATGAAGTTGTTACTCTTGTTGTTGTCAATAACGCTTTTTAGCATAAATCTTCACAATCTTATCAGAACAAATTTGTTACACATGACAATGTATACCACCTCGATGCCAAACTTATTTCTAAATGTATTTTGTAGGCGAAAAATCATTGATTGTCTTGCAGACAACATCGATGCAAATGTCGTCGGCAATAACTGAGACTACGGGGATGTTTACTAGCCGAGACGTTGTAAATATGTACGTTAGGGGAGCCCCGTATTTTAAAAGTGCTCCGATTCTAGTTCTCTCCCCCTAGAATTATTCGAGTAGTCTCAAAACTAATGTGCACCAGCTTTTAGAACGTTTGAAAACTGTTTAGTAGCCCAGTCAAATAAGGAGAAAAAATGGGCCAACTGTGGAATTAGAGATAATACGATGTAAACTCGTATACGCCTTTATTTTTGGTGTTCTAAAAGTTGTCTCAAAAGTCTCATAAAATGTCGTGTCTGCGCCTTAAATTATTCAAGGTCAAAGATCAAAAAAATCAGTTTTTCGCGACTATCTCGCTTTCAACATTTATTATAAAAATTTTAGAGTATAAAATTTGCGACAAATTTTGTATTTGACATTTTTCCATACGCCCAACCGTTTCTGAGATAGAGGGCAGAGATACCGCAGCGCTCAGCTACGCTCTCTGTAATGCAAGGTCAACCGTGAATATTAGTGAATAATAAAGGGTGGGCAAATTTGAGGTTAGGAAGTAAATAGGCTGTCAAATGATGAAATGTCAAGAATTGAGCTGTCATCCTTTGGCATTTATTTACAGAAAACTTGGGAAATTTTAACCATTCACTATTCAGCATCGAATTATGAACATTTTACTATATCACTTCGTCAAATTCGAGCAGCTTTTCCTCGTAATCAGACTCTTTTATTTCTTGGATGAGTTAACCTTTATAAGGGCGAAGATGAAGATCTCTATGCAAAATGTTGCTCAAAATGCCTCTGGTGATATGCAATTGGTGCGAACTTGTTGCGAACGTCGACGATTTGATGTAGCAGGGTCATTCGAAATGATACAGTAAAATGTTCACCATTTTGATAGTACATTTTCACAATTAAAATTTGTTGTTCAAGAGAGTAGCGTGTCATGGTTAGAATTTCCCAAGTCTTCACTAAATAAATGCTAAAGGATGACAACTCAATTCTTGACATTTCATCATTTGACAGACTTCCTAACCTCAAATTCGCCAACCCTTTATCGTTTTTAAAGTTACGGAATGAGAGATAATAGCCTGTAAACTCGCATACGCCTTCACTTTGTTATTATAAAAGTTTTCTCACAAGTCTCATAAAATCTCATGTCGCGCAGTAAGTTATTTTAGGTCAAGGGTCACAAAAATCAGTTTTTCGTGATTATCTCGGTTTCTAGAGCTACAATGATGTTAACATTTATTATACAAATTTTAGAACATAAAATTTGCGACATATTTTGTATTAAACTATTTTTCATACCCACAACCGTTTCTGAGATAGAGGGCAGAGCACGGAGCGCTCAGCCATAATCACTGTCATGCAAGGCCAACCGTGAATGTTAGTGAATAATATCTTGTATAAGGTTATGGAATGTGAGATAATAATATATTTACCCGTTTTATTTCTACTTAAAATCTACTTTAAATAAATTAATATAAAATTAAAATGTACAACAAATATTTCATCTAATGAGTACTTAATTACACAAAATAGGTACACAGAAATGAAAAATCAATCCATCGGTACTTAAATTAATCCCAAGCGGTGTCAAGAGTACGGTAATTCCGGATTTCCTGAAATTAAGTACAGAAAGATGGATTCAATTACGGCATATTCAAGTGCAAAACACTTAATTTTAGCCTGATTAGGCTTTATTCATGTAAAAAAATTCTTATTTTAAGTACGACAATATTTATAAACTTTATACACAGTCGCACTCGTACTGCGTTACTGTTTGTTTGCTTTACTGATAGCCACAATTTACTGATTATTTTGTTCTGTTATTTTGTTTTTCTTTATTTTCATGTCTCGGGCATAGCCGACAAGTGGCGACTAACGTCGTATTACATGCTTCATTCAAGCCCGCTGCATACTTGAATCAATCCCGCAGCATACTTGAATCAATCCTACTGCGTACTTTAATCAATCCCGCCGCGTGCTTGAATCAATCCTCAACCAGCCTTATTTTCCCTTATTTAATCCTAGAACAGACCATGATTCAATAATTAGGTCAATGCAACTCGACAGCTGTTTTTTTACGTCGTAAAGATTTGAGACTTCATATAAAAAAAATTTTTATATTTGGAGTTTGTTTGACATCTTCACGATTATGGCATTTTTGTTCTAGACCTAATTATTTGATCATGGAAAAGATTTGAGGATTTATATTTTTGGTACTTAGGTAAATTTAATACTTTTAATTACTTGTTTTAATTTAAAATTTATTTTTGTTCATTCTTGGTAGTGAACTTAACTCGTCATGTTTGTAAACCAGCGCCTTAGACAACTCAGCTAAATCAGAATATGAAAGAATGACACCTAAAATCCAGTATACACCAGCAGCATGTAATACAATGATTGCCGGTTATTTGTCGGCAATGCACGAACTAACAAAACTACCAACAAAAAAATATATCAAGAGCACTACAGTGAATTGTGGTTATCAACAAACAAACAAATACCAACACTCTACGACTTTGTATAAAGTTTTTAAAAATAGTCGTACTTAGAATAAGAATTTTTGTACTTAATTTAAGAAATTTGTACGTGATTCAAGATTTTTTACATAATTTAAGAATTTTATTCCGTTTTCGGCTTGATTTAAGTACATATTAGTGTTATTCGTATTTAAGTTTTTAAGTACGATTCGTACTCAAAGTAAGTAGAAAACACTTGAATTTAGAAAGGCATTTTTCTTTCTGTGTAAGTACTATTAAACAAATATATTAGATATATGCAAAATGTTATTAACTATAATGTATTAACTAATAAATAATACAAATTATTTCTTGTAAATGATATTTCAATGATTTAGTAACTTTATACAAGGTATTATTCACTGAAATTCACGGTTGACCTTGCACTACAGTGATTATGGCTGAGCGCTGCGGGCTCTCTGCCCTCTATCTCAGAAACGGTTGTGTTAAATAAAAAATTTGTCATACATTTTATGATCTACAATTTTTATAATAAATGTTAACAGCATTAGAGCTATAGAAACCGATATAATCGCAAAAAACTGATTTTTGTGACTTTTGATCTTGAATAACTTACGGCGCAAATACGAGATTTTATGAGTATTTCAAGACAATTTTTAGAACACCAAAATGAAGGTGTATACGAATTTACAGCTTATTATCTCTCATTCCGCAGTGATACCCTAATTTGACTGGGCTATAGTGGTGGCTCAAAGCGTCTAAATTCTTAAAAATTAGAGAATTTGATTACAATTTTTTTCATTTTGTTCAACCATATGTAAGTACTTTTATCCCTAATTTCTTAAATTTTTTTTTTCTCAAATTACGCGGAACCACATTTTCATTGCTTTCAAAGAATCTACAAATATTAAAAATATGCAGATAATTAGTAGAAAAGCAAATAAAAATTTATTTAAGTCATACAAAAATTTTTAATTCTTTGTTGACTTTAAAAATACTCACCATGCTTTTTAAAAATCAATTTTTTTAATGGGTATTTGAGGAGGTTCTTTTCAAAACTTGACTATTCTACTTTTTGAGTTTTTGTACAATTTGAGAAAATAGTTATGTAGGAATGTAATTTTGAAGTGGAATATACTTTTGACGAAACAATGTATTTTATTCTTTTTTTCTGGTGTAATTAGAGAGCTTTGGCGCAATTTTATTTTCGCTGAGTTCTCATTTCGCTATTACCAAACAAAAATAAATAAATAAAAAATCAGTTCTGTTGAAAATGGAATAGGCAAGTTTTGAAAAAAAAACCTCCTCATTTATGAACTAATATTCTTCTAAAAGTTTATATTTATTCACTTAAACTTAAATGAAAACACTATTTTTCGTTTGAATTCGCATAAACAGAAACTAGTTGCGAAAATGGGTAATTTTCATCCTTTTTCCTAGAGGAAAATATTATAGAACACCAATAAAGAAATTTTTAATAACATCGCTTCCAATTTGGTGATTGGTAATCGAAAAAAGAGTACTTCTTGCAATGACAAGCATATGTAAAAGCCATTAGAAATTATCAAAATTTGCACTACTTTCGGATTGCAAATTCTATATTTTTATGAGTTATCTGGAGTGTATTTTTTGCTTGGAATGAAATTTTAAAAACAACGAATTGAATTTGAATTCAGGGTAAAATTAACAAAAAAAAAAAAAAAATAATAATAAATAAATTATTTGTTGCAAAAAAACTGAAAAAAAATTTAAAAAGTATCGTCGTATCGAATATCGCCGGTATCGCTTACATCCCTAGTTATATTAGCAGCTTTGAACCTGAGTGCATTTTTCATTTTCCAATCCACAAGTTTTACTTATTAGATCATCCAAAAATTTTGGAACTTTCTCTAAAATTGTGTTTTCTATAATAAAGCCTAGTACGCAGTTCTGCCTGAATTTTAGGCTGCCATAAGAAGTATGTGTAATTCAGGTTTGAAAATTTTTCAGCTAACTTTCCGTTTGGTAGTACGCAGCTGAATGAAAAAAATTAAAACAATTTTTGTTTAATACAGCGATGGCGTATCAATTAATGTAGACTTTTTTCCATCAACTAAAACAAAAATTAATGTTCAAACTAGAGATGGGCGCGTGTCGAAATTTTCCCACACGACACGACCCGAACACGAAAAATTTTCAAAACACGACACAACACGCACGAAATCAAATCCAAAAACCAAAAAAAAACATTTCTTTATATTTAAAGACATATTTTTCTTTTATTTTAACGTTTCATGTTCTATTTGTATTTTTAACCCCCGACCAGAAAAAGCGGTGTTATAAGTTTGTAGTGTGTGTCTGTGTATCTGTGTCTGTACGAGTCCACGTACAAACCACACAGCTGAGCCGATTTTGATTTAGTTTTTTTGTGTTAGAAAGGTGACTTGATCGAGAGTCTTCTTATCTATGTTTAAAGAAAATCGGTCCAGCCGTTTAGAAGATGTATCCTATTGAATCTGTGTGTCTTTGACACCGTAGCTCCCAAACAGCTAGATCGATTTTAATTTATTAAATTTTGTTTGAAAGGTGACTTGATCCAAAATCTTCTAACCTATGTTTAAAGAAAATGGGTCGAACCGTTTTGAAGTTATCATCTATTTTCTTCGGAGGTTTTTAAAATTTTTAAGTTAATGTTATATCCAGGGCAAGTTTTTTATGGCATATGCCACATGCCATGGTATTTGCCATTTTTTAAATTATATCATAAAAAAGATATTTTCTATAATCCTTGCCATAAAATGCCTTTTTTCATAGTCTGGATTTTAGGCCTCCTCTCGAAAAAATTGTTACAAAATATGTTTCCGAACTTAAATAAGCCTCTAGCACCATGGGTTACCAGATGTGGTACTTGGATTAAGGCGGCAATATACTATTGTGATAATTTTAAAGAAATCTGTTACGTTTTAAATGTGCTTAGTGAAGATGAAGCTGAATATATACGAAATTCTAAATTAATAGTGCAAAAACCCGGAATAAAATCTGACCTACTGTATATAAAAAGTAATTGTGAGTGTATATGTTCCAGCATTACGAAATTGCAAACCAAAGGTCTTTCCATAAATGAAGGTTTGGCAATTATTGATAATGTGAAAAAAGTAGGGATGTAACGATACGCCGTTTTGCCGATCCGATACCGATATTTAAAAATAAATATCGCCGATACCGATTCCGATACCGATACGAATATTGAAATTGAGTTCAAGTTTAGATTAACAAAACTCAAGTGCAATTTTTTATTATACAAAATTACATTATAAGAGAGAATATTTAAAATTGATAAAACATTGGAAGTAATTTTTAAGGAGCTACATTTTCTTTGCTTCCAACAAATCTATATTAAAAATATGCAGATAATAGTAGAAAAGCAAGAAAAATTTTTTAATTCCTTTATAATTTAAAAAAAATACTCGCCATACTTTTTAAAAAATCGATTTTTAAAGGACATTTATCAACTAATATTCATCTAAATAACTTAATAGCTTAATTATTAAAAGTCTTCTAAGTTTATATTTATTCACTTAAATTTACATGAAAATACAGTTCTGAGTTTAAATTCGCATAAAAAAATTGTGAAAATGGGTACTTTTTTATCCTTTTTCCTTAAGGAAAAATCATTATAGAATACCAAAAAAGAAATTTGTCCTAGCATCGCTTCTAATTCGGTGATTGGTAATCGAAAAACAGAACTTCTTGCAAGGGCAAGGATATGTAAAACTAATTAGAAATTATCCAAATTTGCAATACTTCCAGATCGCGAATTCTCCATTTTCATGACTTTTTTGGAGTATCTCTTTTTTGCTGGAATAAGATTTAAAAAACAACGGCTTGAATTTGAATTCATGGTAAAATTAACAAAAAATAAATAATTTTTTTTACAAAATAACAGCATAAAATATTATTAATTTTTAAAATTGATATTAATAAGATTTAAAAAATAGCGAAGTGTATTTAATTCATGGTAAAATCGAACAAAAATAAATTATTTGTTAAAAAAAACTCTGAAAAAATTTTTAAAAGTATCGTCGTATCGGCAGTAAAATATCGCCGATACCGATGTATCGGAAAATCTGAAGTATCGCCGATATATCGGTATCGGTATTCGTTACATCCCTAGAAAAAAGTACCCAAAATGCGAACAAAAATTTTTTTTAAAACATACAATTTTAAATCGAAATAAGGAACTAGAAACATTGACTGAAATAAAAATATTATATTTTTGAATATAAACGACACGGATTCATATATTGAAACTTTATCCACATCTGAATTAAATGCATTTAAATTTGCTACAGTAACATCTACTGATGTCTGGACAGAGACCTGCATTAATACACTTTTTAAATAAATTAATCGTTTTTGAATATTCCGTTCCATTTCGCAGATTTTTACATTTCACTACTGTCAGCAAAAGTTGACTTCTATTTTGCGAACGTTCTTGACCACATGTTTATAACTATAATTATGAAAACTTACACTCCATGAAATCCATCTTTTGCACTAAATATATACTTACCAAAATCTATCGAATATCAAAAAAAGCTATGAAAAGTTTTGTTTTCTATATTCTTTGTACATCAAAGACGTACGAACGTACGTTCGTGACCCCAGGAAATGCCCATATATTCTTTTAAATCAAATTGTTTGTGTTGTCTGTCATTATCCCCTTGCGTCTACAGGCAGCAAAAAAAATTTTTTTTGATTTGCGATGTCCTTGTCTTGGATTTGCAAAAAATGTGCATGAACCTTTCAAATGATATTTAAGTTACCAAAATCTGATGACGCGCTACAAATGTATTTTCAATATTATTTAAAAAAAATTCTAATGTACGCAAATGATTGTTATTACTTTTGTTTCTTATACAATTTTCATAGAAATGATCGAGTTATCATAAAGAAACAACTGAATCTTTTGAGTATGTTTTCATCCCATCTTGAAAATTGTGCACAATAAAGATACATCAATTGGCTAGATGTTGGAAAAAAATGAAGAAACTTAAAATACCATTGCTAAATTTAGACAACGCCATCGCATATAAATAAATTTGATGTCATTCGAAAGGTCTCAATCTCCTCTTAGCGAATACTCATTAAACAGGACATAGCTTCCTGCTACAAGTGCATCTAACATGCCAAATTATCCTTTACCCTTCAATATCATGAACAATGGTATTTTAAGTTTTTTAAATTTATAATCGCACTAGTTCCCAAAATTATTATTTTACATATGTAGTAGAGTATTAATTGTTTATAAAAACACATTGACATTGATTACTAAGGGGTATTAGCTAGTTCCTATATGCATTTCACTGGGGCTAAATGCAGATAATCAAGGAACCTTTAAACAATTAATATTCTACTGAATAAGTAAAATATTAATTTTGGGAAATAGTGGGATTATAAATTTGAAAAACATAAATTTAAGCCATTTCCAAAAAAATCACGAATTTAAAACATGGCAGCACCTGGCCAAAAAACACTTGTTTGATATCACACTATATTAAATGTATACACTCTAAAATACTTTTGTTGAAAATTAGGCCGATAATAATCGGCAACACTTTACAGATTATTATCGACCTAAAATTACACACGCATTATATTTGAACAAAATGTTTTTACTAAAAAAAGCGATTGGCAGCATGCAGGTTTGAACCGCGACCTCCTGACTGATAGTCTGACGTATCTACCATTCAGCCATAGCCGTATTATACTTTGTGCTACATTTTTTCCACTTGGACTAAATATGTTTAATTTGAAAGGTTTTTTCTTAAATTAAATTACTACAAAATCGATGTAATTTTAGACAAGGAGAAATTTTCAACGCAAATTTAGACAATATATGATCGTAAATTGTAAGTAATGTTTTAGAGTGTAGTTGTTGTTGTTATTACATTTATTTTTCCACATGCCGTCTTACATCTGCAATTAGAGCAGGAAAAAATCCTGCCTATGTAGTATATGGTACAGTAAGAAAATAAAAAAACCACCATTGATTACTTTGTTCATGTTTAAACTTTGATATTGTTTAAGTTTCTTATTGATTTAGATAAAAGTTTGGTACAATATCTTTAGCTTTTCTATGAGATTTATGGCTAAAGGTTCCCTGATGATCTGCACTTAGGCCCAGTGAAATGCGCAAAGGAACTAGCTAATACCCCTTAGTAATCAATATCAATGTGTTTTTGTAAACAATTAATGTCGTTTTCTTTTCTCCAAAAAAATGTTGCATTGTTTGCACTTTTTAATGAAAATTTGCAATATAATCATTTTTCGAGAAAGTGAATTTAATAGAAACTATTTTATCATCCTCTACGAAGGCAAATTTTTGCTTTAAAGGAATGCTAAGTTCCAATTTTGTTAATAAAAAGTAAAAAAAATTTTACACTTTTTCTAGAAAAGAAAACGCCATAATATTCTACTGAATATGTAAAATACTAATTTTGGGAAATAGTGCGATTATAAATTTAAAAAACTTAAAATACCATTGTTCATGATATTAAAGGATAAAGGATAGTTTGACATGTTATATGCACTTGTAGCAGGAAGCTATGTCCTGTTTAATGAGTATTCGCTAAGAAGAGATTGAGACCTTTCGAATGACATCAAATTTATTTATATACGATGCCGTTGTCTAAAGTTAATCAATCTTCAATATGACGAACTTTTCTCAAAAATTACCGAAATGCAAAAGTTTAGAGGCCTATAAAATATAAACCATAATCGTATCGAAATAATTTTTCGCCGTGGTATGCGCACACAGGAGTAGAAGATACGTGTCGATTTTCATTAAAATCGGAGAGGTGAAAAATCCAAACCCTTGTTTTTATGTCGAAATTTTTCGATTGCTGCCTGGAGATATAAAGCGATAATATACGACAATCAATTTTATTTAAAAGAAAATATACATACTAGAGGGCTGCAAAGTGTACTCAAATGTATTCGTAGAATGTACTCGTATGAATTTCGTGTGTGCATAGATGTATGTTCCTATTTATATTCTTATTTATGTACACATGCATGTGTATGGTTGTACAAACATAGCCACGACCAAACATACATATAAACATACATGCACACACACAAACATACATACGAGTACTGGAGAGTATATTCGTGCAACCCTCTAATACATACGTTATAGAAACCCCTTTAACAATCTATTCCTACAATACTAAGATGCAATAAGTACAACTCAAAATATTGAGATTTGAAAATAAAAAAGCACACTTAAGGTATGCTGTTTGTAAATATAAGGAAAATATCGAAAAACCACAACAAATTTGGTTTAACTACTAAAAGCCAATATTTTTTTACATTATTATAGAAAACACAATTTTAAAGAAAGATCCAGAATTTTGGGACGATGTAATAAGTAGAATTAAAAATATGGGGATTTAAAAATGAAAATCGCACTGCGGTGCAAAGATGCTAATATAACCTAAAAATGTCATTAAATGGCCGATATTGTATACCATAACTTTGTTACTAGTGATTAGATTTTTGGCATTTTGGAAAATAAAACTCACCGTAATTTAAGAAAAAAGTTTCATGAAATTAGGGATAAAATTAGTTACATATGGTTGAGCTAAATGAAAAATCGCCAATAAAAATCTTTATTTTTTAAGACTTCAGTCGCTTTGACCCACCCACCTTTAAACATTTTTAAATCGATCTAAAAATTGGTACACATTAGTTTTAAGACTATTCAAATATTTCGAGATGTCAGAATTAGAATCGGAGCACTTTTAATAATATGGGATACCCTAGTGTACGTACAAAGTTTGTACGTTTCATTATGTGGTCATGCTAAATCGGAACCATTATGCAGCATCTAACCCCTCATCAACCGCTTTGCCATATGTGCAGCTTGTTGCATGAAACCCTACCCGTACATATGGCATGTTGGGAACCGGTTTGACTTATTTCAAATGTTGTTTGTTGGCAATGCTTATAAAGCTGATTATTTATTTTTCTGTTTATTTAAGGGGTTAGAGAGGCCAGATTTCATTTATTTCAAACGTGTATATCGTCGCCTTTCTTCTTAGACCACGTAAGCGCCAACAACTCACTTTTCAGAAAACGAAAAAAACTTAATAACTTTTTATATATGTGTTTTATAACAAAAAACTTTTTTACAAAACATGGCCTTACGACTCCCTAAAGGGTGTAGCACAATTAAAAAAAAATTATTACACTTTCGTGTTTTTGGCGCAAACTGCATTTCGCAAATTTTGTCGCTTAAGAGGTTTTGTGAAATTAAAAAACAGATTTTTCTGTGTGTAAATTAACATTTATTCTTATATTTTTCAAAGAAAATATTTATTCTCTTAAAAAAAGTAACGAAAGATGTTATATAAAATGAATACAAAGAAACTTATTACATATTATTTATTTCACTCTTAAGCTCACGTTAAAAATTCAAAATATTGTGACGCTGAAAAAATTTAACAAATAAACAGAAGATATAATATCAAAATTATTCTTGCAAAAAAACCGACTTCAGTACAAAGAGCAATATACACGATGGCCTTTCATATAAACAATTTTGAAAATCGGTATGCAAATGTAGGAACTGTGCTCTAATAAATATTATGGGTGAAGGCGTGGAAGACTTGCCCCACCGATTTTCGTAGAAAAATTATGCGACCAAACTTTAAGCAAACCATTCCAAACAAAAAAAGAATTTTGGAAGTTCGCCGGCCCATAAGTGGAGGAGCTATGCGATAATCAATATTTCGGGGGAGGGGGAAAAATTATGGTAGCAATCTGCAAGGGTGGCTTGTAGCAAATTTCCCAACTGATTTTCGAAAAAAAAACTATGGAACAAAACTAGTCAAACCCTTTCAAACAAAAAAACAATTTTGAAAATCGGCTCACAAATGACAAAGTTATGCATGGGTGGGGGAGTAAGTTTCCCCTCTCATTTTCGAAAAGAATTGTGGGGCCAAGCTAATAGCGAACCCTTGCAAAGAACACAATAATTTTGAAAATCGGTTCACAAATGACAGAGTTATGGATTGGGGGAGGCAAATTTCCTCTCCGATTTTCGACAAACAAATTTCGGGACCAATTTTTGTCAAACAGTTTCAATCGAAACAAGAATTTTGAAAATCGATTCACAAATGACAGAGTTATGCATGGGGGGAGCAAATTCCCCCGTACATTTTACGGTTTGTATGGGAGCTACTCTAAGGAGTGCAGATAGCGCTTTGAATAGTTTGAAATAAATGATGGTTATATCAAAATAATTGGTGTCGGTCTTAGAAATTAGTCCTCTATGGGCACGTGTTAACCCTTTAGGGTCCGAAAACGAACTTCAGCTGTTATACATATCGAGATAAAGCTTTCGCATATAGAAAAAGCTCCCTTTTATTAAAATAATGGGGGTTCGAGGAACAGTTGTGCTATTTAGGATATATAGTTTTTGAGTTACTCGACGAGAAATATCGTTTTTACCAAAGTTACTGACTTTGAGAAGCTGACGCCGCACCAATAATGCTCCGATTAACCTGAAACTTTCCAGATATTTTTTTATCTCAAAATCAAAGAATTTGGTGGGTGAGACTTAAACATTTCCAGCTTTAAATATAAAAAGAATTCTATTTTGTATGCAAATGTCATTTTATATGGCGCTTACGAGGTTTTCGAAATGGCTTTAATTTCTTTTTTTTCATACAAGTTGTTAAGATAAGAATGCAATCGGTTGGCAAATGTATTTTCTACCATAAAAACCGAAAAAGTCAATTTCGAAAAAATGGCGCTTACGTGGTTTAAGAAGAAAGCCGACGATATGTTATGCATATCGAGTCCTAACTGGGAAAATAACGTAAGTCACACAACACGAATTTTGTAGGAGAAGGTTCTTTTTTTACTTGTTCCCACTTTGTTGAACGCTTTTGAATATCAAAATTTAAATGTAGCCTACAAAGCGTCATATAAAATGGAACATGGCCTAGGGGCTATTCACATATAACGCAACGCTATTTTCAGCGTTTTTATACCCCCTTCCTAGCTTCGTACGCTTTTTACAACATTTTCAGTCTAAATTATAGTTGGTCATACTCGTTTTTTTTAGTGACTATTCATTTTTATTCAGAACAAAAATATGAACAAGTCCGTTCTTTTCGTTCACTTTATTTGTGTACGGAATGATTGAACAGCTTTTCAAACATAGTGGGAGATATTATTACTAGGAATGTAACGATACGCCGTTTTGCCGATCCGATACCGATACCGATACTTAAAAATAAATATCGCCGATACCGATTCCGATACCGATACGAATATTGAAATTGAGTTCAAGTTTAGATTAACAAAACTCAAGTGCAATTTTTTTATTATTCAAAATTACAGTGTACGAGATTATTAATATTTAAAATTGATATTAACCCAGTATAAAAAAATTGGAAGTATTTTTTAAGGAGCTACATTTTCTTTGCTTCCAAAAAATCTATATTAAAAATATGCAGATAACACAGTGCAACAGTCCAAAAAAACACACGGACTTGACAGTATAGATTCGATTGTACTACCGCGGGGTAGTAAAACCCTATATTTAGCTTGGCGAATTTGGTGACCAATTTCGTTTTATGGACCTCCAAAGTTTTGGAAAATCAGCGGGCCCTCAAAAAAAGGTGGCATCAACTTTTGGCCAACAGAAAATTCAGACTTGGTGATATCGCTTAACTATATATGCAATAATGTAGCTAAGAGTTCGCTAAACAGATTTTATTGCCATTTTATGCCAAAAAATTATTTTTTCGTGCAGTTTTATTTGAAAAAACTGGGACTCGTAATTTTTTATTAACAATATTTGGCACACTAAACAGCCCAGAAAAACTAATTTCTACCTTAAAAGTTTTCGTTTTTTACGAGTTATGCTATATTTTTATTGCATTTTTTTGCTTTCCTTGTTATTTTTCCACTTCTTATGTTGCTGATTTTAGTATTTACTATTTTAATTGTTTATTGTTGTTTTGCCAAATAATGGTAATGAAAAATTTGAAGTCCCTATAAGTTATAATCAAAAAAGTGAATAAAATAATTTTTTTACATTTTTTTTTTTCAAAAAAAGTGCAGGAACATATTATTTTTCTGGGCAAAAAATGTTAGTGAAACACAACAGAGAAGTTTGCACTTGAATGTACTATTTTCAAAAAAAAAAATATTTTTTTAGCATAAAAAAATAGTGAAAAACTACAACTTTTAAGGTAAAAAGTGGTCTGTGTGAGCTATTAGAGTGCCTAGATACGTGCGCATTGTATTGATATGTTCACAAAAGTTTTTCAGATCTACCATATCTATAACTTTGCCAAATATTGTTAGTTAAAAATTACAAGTCCCTGTAAGTTATTCTGAAAAAAGTGAAAAAACAATTTTTTCCTTAATTGTGTCAACAAAAAGTTCACGAAAAAAATTTTTTGCCATAATATGTTAAAAAAAATCTGTTAAACAGACTCTTAGCTACATTATTGACATATATAGTTAAGCGGTATTATACAGTTTGAATTAGCTGTTGGCCAAATACTGATGACACCGTTTTTTGAGGCCCCACTGATTTTCAGAAACTTTGGACGTCCATAAAAAAATTGGTCACCAAATTCGCCAAACTGATTAAAGGGTTTTACTACCACATTGTAGGACAATCGAAACTGTACTGTCCAGTTCTTGTGTTTTTCCAAAAGTCTTTATTTGTCGCATAGTCTAATTAGTAGAAAAGCAAGAAAATAATTTTAGTTCCTCTATAATTTTAAAAAATACTCGCCATACTCGCATAAAAATAATTGTGAAAATGGGTAATTTTTTATCCTTTTTTCTTGAGGAAAAATCATTATGGAACACCGAAAAATAAATTTGTCCGAACATCGCTTCCAATTCGGTGATTGGTAATCGAAAAATAGAACTTCTTGCAATGGCAAGGATATGTAAGACTAATTAGAAATTATCCAAATTTGCAATACTTCCGGATAGCGAATTATAAATTTTCATGACTTCTTTGGAGTGCTTTTTTTGCTGGAATAATATTTAAAAAACAACGAATTGAATTTGATTTCATGGTAAAATTAACAAAAAATAAATAGTTTTTTTACAAAATACTAGTATAAAATATTATTAATTTTTAAAATTGATATTAATAAAATTTAAAAAGTAACGAAATGAGCTTAGTTCATTTTAAACTTAACAAAAAATAAATAATTTGTCAGAAAAAAACTCTGAAACAAATTTTAAAAGTATCGTCGTATCGACAGTAAAATATCGCCGATACCGATGTATCGGAAAATCTGAAGTATCGCCGATATATCGGTATCGGTATCGGTATTCGTTACATCCCTAATTATTACATTATAAAAAATTTTATTAAAGAAAGCAAATTTAAAGCCAATATGTTGATGTAAATAATTTTATTTAGTAGATATGAAATTTTTTGTGAAATATTAATGCATTTAGAACGAAATTTAGTGTTTGTCTAATCTAATAGAAAGAACAAAATGTACAAAAAAAAGAACACAAAGACCAAACAAGTTCACCTCGTTTATACCACTGAATTATTCAATTGAAGAAGTTAGTTCGTGAACAGCACAACTCTAGTCTAAATCATTTAGTCCGCAACAAATATGAACCCCCCTGGATCGTTACATAATATATGAGTAGCCCCTATCATCATTTTTAAAAAAAAGTTCAGGAGATTAAAAACTAAATAAGAAGTAAACTATGTATTGTGATCAGTGTCGCTATTTTAGCATTTTTGCAGCTAAATTTAGCATTTTTTATTTTAATATAGCTGCAAATTTTCCATTAAGCATTTAGCCTTATTTTTAGCGTTTTTAATTATTTATTTGGCATATTCCGTCATTTTTTGCCCAATAAATATCAAATTATATGAAAATTTTATAGAATAAATACTAAATTTAAATGGAAGAGCAATGACAAAAACAAAATTTATATGATTGTATCAAGGTAGATTTATTTACCAAGTAGTCGCAGTTCCTTGAAAATGTCAAATTATTAAAACACATACACAACATAACTTGTGTACTTTGATACAAAATTGACAGCCACAAATAAAAAAAAGAGTAAACAGCTGTGGAATCAAGAGTACCTGGTAAATAAATCTACCTTGTGATTGTATAAACCAGAACTCAACTAATGAGTCCTGGGCCCGGGTTGTCAGATGGGGCGATTTCTCGCCAAACGTGGTGATTTTAAAACTTGTTTGGCGTCTTAATTTTCGATTTGGCGACATGGCGATATTTAAGCGATTTATAAAGCAGTTGGCGATTTTGTTGGCTATTTTTGATGAGCCATAAATTTTTTTTGAGAAACTTAAAGTCAGTATGAAAAAATAACATTATATTTACTCTTGTAGTTTTATGTATGAATTTTTATACATTCATATGTATGAATGCGAACAAAATGTATTGAAAGAATATTTTCAACACATCAAAAAAGGTCATCTACAAAATAGAATGCAATTTGAACTACTGGAAACGTTATTACGAGTTGTAAAATATATGAACGTAAATAACACTTTGTTGCATTTCTTCTGCACCATCTCAAGAAATGCTGAACCAATTGAAGGGCTTAGTGCAATAACTCGGTAAGCCACATAAAATCAAAAATTGGTTTTATATGCTCATTTCCTTGCTAGGTACCATATCTTTGCACCCTAGAGAAATTTTTGGATAAAATCTAGTGTTTTGAAATTAATTATGCTGCGTATCTAAAGTAGCAAATTCCAATAACCATACAATTTTAAGTATTTTTTAAACTTAAAAGTCCGTTTATTACATATTTTGTTTTTGTGGCTTATCGAGTTATTGTACTAAGCCTCTCAATTTAATTACCCTACTCTTGAGGATGAAGTGTATATTAATCTTGATATGTAATAAAACTGTAATTATATAAAAATTTTTTGAGTTTACTTCTAAACAATCGATTTTATATTAGCGGTAAAATCATGAATCATAAAATTAAAAATGTAATCAAAATTATAAGGTACTTCATAAAGCCCTAGAAAACTCAAATTTAATACATAAAATATGAATAAACATATAAACCAAGGAAGAATTAAGAAAGCGGAAACTTTCCTTCTAGCAGACTGAAATTTGGTTTATAGGCTACAAGTGCATATTAGAGAGGTAAAAATATGATGAATATCTGTAAAAATTTTATATAAAAAACGCACTTCCTAAAGTCTTACATGAAATTGAACACTAAATACGTAAAAATTAAGAAATCGGACCGCTCCAATACTCCTATAAGGTGGTGCGAATTATCGCTAATTTCATCCTTAAATATCTGCTCATCTGATATCGGAATTTCCCCACCAGCCCTCGGGAAGGGGTGTATATTTATCTGTACATTCTTTTAGTATTACAGTCCTGCGTTGGAGCTGACACGGTCAATTTTTTATTGCTTTAAGTAAACTATAAGGTAGTTTATAGTAAACATTGTACATTTTTTGTGTTCCCTAAACATTTTTGAATAAAAATTAATTGTAATAAACATTTTGGCGATTTTTTTGTATTTTTGGCGAATTTTAGCGATTCGGACTAAATCTATCTAAATAAATCTGACAGCTCTGTCTGGGGCCCATTTCTCAAAACTACAAGTTACAAATCTACAATTAAAATACCCACAAAACAACAACACTTTTACAAATTTTGTTGTTGATTTGTGTGTATTTTTGTAACTTGTTGGTTGGTCGGTATAAGTGGCTACCTACTGCATGCAAGTAAGCAAGTAGAATAAATAAGCTTCCGTTTTGACAGACCACTCCACTCGTCAGTGTCAACCCATGTGGGTTCGAACCCAGAGCTCGGATCCAGTTGTAGGTACTAGATCCAACCCGTCGCATTGAGATACCTAATCAGGTCACGTAGACCAATTTCTGCTAGCTCTGATAGATCGTCTAGTATGTTGCTGCCAAAGAATTTGTGTCTCGAGAGGTGCAAGGCCGGGCACTCGCAAAGAAAGTGAAAAACTGTTTCTTCTTTACTTTGATCCCAGCAGCCACGGCAGAACGCATTGTAGGAAAAGCCTATCCTGCTAGCGTGTCTGCCGATCGCCCAGTGCCCCGTCAGTACTGCGACGAGCCTCGAGATGACCCTACGGCCTCTGTTAGTTAGTTGTGTTGCGCGCTTAGCGTTGTAGCAAGGCCACATCTTCCTAGCCACCTTACACGTTCTCAGCTTGCGTAACTTGCGAGAAGTCTCCGGAGCCTACACCGCAGATCATTCTCGATCCATCAGTATACACCCTGAAGTTAAAGCATTTTTCTATGCTACCTCCATTCCACTCCCGTCTGGATGGAAGAAGGACTTTGAAGGTGCAATCGAAGTCCAGATAAGGTATCATGTAGTCAGAGGGCTTCCTCAGTGTCGGTGGTAATTGATCTAAGATTCTGGCATGACCATAAGACTTTGATCTCGACCTCTCAGATGCCACTAGTCTTGCCCCACTGCTCGAGGATGCTGCCAATACATGAAGGTCAATCGGAGTTACATTTAGTATAGCATTCAGAGTTTCTGAAGGACTAGTAGGTAAACAACCTGGAATCCCGATGCAAGCAGATCTCAGTATGTATGTTTGGTCTACCACGTATTTCTTGCTTCAATATGGGACGAACAATTGCTATGTACATCCATTTGAGGATGTTAGGGCTTAGACCCCATTTGGAACCAGACATTCGTCGACAGGAGTAGTAGGCAACTGAGGCCTTTCTAACTCTGTGTTGAACATTTAGTTTCCACGATAATTTAGAGTCCAGGATAAGTCCTAGATATTTTGCGTTGTCCGATAGGCACAGTACCTGATTCTGAAGCCGAGGGAGTCTAAAGTTCTGAACTTTGGTTTTTGTAGTAAATAGTACCAGTTCAGTTTTATTTGGGATCACTCCTAGACCACAACCTGTAGCCCATTTGCTGAGTGTGCCCAAAGCATTGGACATGATATCACTTATCACGTCCGTGAACATCCCTGATACCATTAACACCACTTCATCCGAGTAAGCCACAACCTTGACCCCCGCAACATCTAGTGTGAAAAGAATTGAATTAATAATGAGAAGGCAGAGCAGAGGAGAGGTCACCTCACCATGTAGTGTTCGTCTGTTTGCCCATTTTTGCAGTGACGTTTCTTGGCCTCATCATGGTGATAATCCAGTTGCTGATGTATTCCTCAACATCGACGTGCAGGAGAGCCTGCTGAATGGCTGCCACCGATACATTGTTAAAGGCGCCTTCTATGTCTAGGAAGGCAGCCAGAGCATACTGTTTATGTTCAAGGGATCTCTCTATGAACTTAACCTCTTGTAACTTGTAGTTTCGACTATGTGTCCCTGGATATATATCGAGAGCATATATTCAATATATGCCATATAACTCAAAAAAGCTAACTTGTCAGTAGAGCGAAAAACACTACTTATTTCGCTTATTATTGATATAGCATATTTTAGTCTATCAAAAAACAAGTATTTTTTTGAATTTTTTCGGAAAATAAAAACAATTTTTTTTTTAATATATTTATTATTTAACCAATTTGTGAGATGTTTTGCTGGTCTTATACTATTAAATCGAATTAGTTGCTTGTCATTATTTTTTTCGCTTATATTTATTTATTGTATCTTCCATAAAATTTAACTAGCAATAAGTAATCAAATCTTAACTCAAAAATTTTAATTTTTTAGTCCAGCCAATGCCAGACAAAAATATTTGTTTCAGCGGTAAGTTCTGTGGTTGTTTACGTCTCTCGTGTTCGGCTGAGAGCACGAGTGTCCCTCCTTCTCAGCCAAGTGTGGCCTCTACAGTTAATGATGTTTCGGGCTAGGGGATTTGAGTGCAACTCGAGTTTTTTTATGTATCTTGTCACGTGCTTAGAAAACACTGTCTTAACCAGCGGCACATCTAAATCTTTATGAATTCGCTTGTTTCTGACATACCATGGGGCTGCTGTAATCGTACGGAGTATTTTATTTTGTCGCCTTTGACGTTTTTCTACATTTGATGCCGAGGCAGTGTCCCATAACTGGATACCTTCTTCAGGATAGTCAATTAGTAAGAATTAGTAATAAGATTTAAAACAGCAATGCAACAGTAACAGTTTCGATAAGTTATATATAAATATTTTAAATTGATTTTTCTATTTCCTGTTTTTGTATGAAAAAATTATTTTGATTTGTAAATAAAAAATATTTCGAACTTATTTTTCCCTTCCGCCTTAGTTTGAAAAATAAAGTCAATTCAAAAAGAGTTTAAATATTAAATAATGAGGAAATGAAAAAACTTTTGGAATAGTTGAAGACACTTACAATTATTATATTGATATGAGCTATAATATTTAAATTCATATCTAACATTGAGTCATTCTATAATCTATTTACTGCTTTAGCTCTGTGTATTAAATGTCTATAACTCTGTGCTACACTATCAGTATCTGCTCTAAAGTTGATTCTAGCATCTGATGATACATTAATTAAGTGTAACATTTCCAACATATAACGACGTTTATACCTATTTTCTGGGTTCAAAATGGATGTTGCCTCAAAGTCTGAATAATGATTAGAATCACGACAATGTAATGATAATGCTGTTTTTTGTGATGATGTATAGTTTCTGTATTTCAGGTTGAATTTATGGCCAGCTAATCTAGTTTTAAGTTTATTTTGTGTTGTATCTACATATACCTTATTACAATTCTCATTATCATTTCCCTTGCATGGTATTCTGTAAACAACATTTGATCTATCCAATTTATGTATTTTATCCTTTGATTTACTGAATAATCTACCTAACGTATTGTAAAGGTACGGTCAGACTTGTCAAACATTTGACGAAAACCATGAAATTTTTGTTTGCCGTAGATGTGACCATAAAATATTTTTGAGGGCAAATAATATTTATAGAAAACAAATTTGTTTGCTAGCAAACAAAAATTTCTCTAATGTGACCATAGTGTGACCACACTATGTCAAACATTTGATGTCTGATTGGTCAAAAATTTATTTAATCTTACAAAGTTTTTGTAAGAACAAACAGTGGCAAATGACAGCTGTTGCCAACAGTGTTGCCTCTTCTAGTATAGAATCATAAAATAGACTCACGAAAAAAATTATAGATATATATGTATATATATATATATATATATATATATATATATATATATATATATATATATATATATATATATATATATATATATATATATATATATATATATATATATATATATATATAAATAAATATATATATATATATATATATATATATATATATATATATATATATATATATATATATATATATATATATATATATATATATATAAATATATATATATATATATATATATATATATATATATATATATATATATATATATATATATATATATATATATATATATATATATATATATATATATATATATATATATATATATATATATATATATATATATATATATATATATATATATATATATATATATATATATATATATATATATATATATATATATATATGTATATAGGAACAAGGCAAGAATACCAACAGTGTTGAAAAAAAAGCAAAACCATGGGGTGATAACACATTTACCCAAACAAAAAAAATTAGTATAATTTTTTCGGCGCTCTCTTGGTTCAAGAGTTACGGGCTTCAAAACTTTTGTTTTTAATTGGTCATAACTCCTATAATCTGAAACTGATATAAATTAAATTGTATCATTTGAAAGTGCTCTAAAATATCTTTCTTGTATAGAAATTTTTCAAATCCATTCAGCCATTACGAGCCAAATGCTATTTAAAAACTATTTAACACGAATTTTTACGTAAAACGCCGTTATCCTAAAAACTGGCCAAACACTGTCGATTAGAGTCTTCGCTGAGTAAATATTTTCTGCCTAGCTAAAGAGCTGTTACAAATTTTAGCATCTGCAAAAAGATATTCTCACTTTAGGAGTTACATAACTTCCGGATTTCGTAACTGACCGCTTACACATTTTCATCAAATGAAAGCTTGGAAAGTCCTCTATATAATGATATAATATGTTTAACTACCGCTATATCGGTCAGTTTTTGAGAAAACTTTGCTTTTACGTAAAAAGTCGCGATAAAAATGATTTAAATTGCATTTGCCTCATAATCGATTGATGGAAAATTTCTGCAGCAGTAGAAAGATATTTTAGGCCACTTTAAATTCATGTCCATATCGTTTATATCCGTCGAATATTGTATGAGCTATGACCAACTAAAAATGAAAGTCTTGAACCTCGTAACTCCTGAACCGGTATTATATACATACATATATACATACAAAGATTCACAGCAAAACAGAAAATAAATATCTTATTAACTGAAACAAAAAAAGCTCTAAAAGCTTTTCTTAAGTATTTGTTCAAAAACGCTGCAGGTGTTGACACTGTCATAAAATAAAAACAATCAAACAGCTGTGAGTTAAATCCATTTGTTGATTCCATATATTTGAGTTACCAAATTTTAATTGTTTTATCTAAAAAAAGGAGACTTAAGCCTATTCAATAAAGTGCAATTAAAATATTAACTGAATCGTGTCGATATAGTGAACCAGGCAGTAAATATTATGGAATGTTTCGTGGAGTCAGATGACTTTAATATGATAGAAGAGGTAAGTGTACAAATCTTTGAAAAAACTATGTATTATATTTTTATTCATCATTTACTCTTCAGAGCATTGAAACAATCAGTGAGCCAACAGTAATCAAAAAGCCTCGAAATAAACCGAAAGTACTCAAAGAATGGTGCGAGGAAGACATTCACAAGCTAATACGGTCTGTTGAAATAGAAAAGTGTTTATGGGATGCTTCTGATGAAGCGTACCATAATAAAACATTGCGAGACTGCGCTTATATGAAGAAATTTTTTCTCATTTTACTACCCGAAAAAAAGTTTATTCAGCTTAATCGCTAAACCTTTTAGTTAGAATTATAGGTAAGTTAAGCTGTATGCTTTTTAGGGTATTTTTGGGCAGGTCTATACTTTAAAAACTTATTTTTAGTGCACTTCGTATTTTTACCAATGACTCAAATGAAAATTAGCGGGTAGCGGATAAAATAATACTTTTACACATATGAGTGGTCTGATGTACATACATATTTTAAAGTACCTCAATTTTTTAAATTCCTTTTTCCTAATACAGTTAAGGACTAAACTCTCCGTACACCTAGCAACATAGACGTTGCATACCCAACAAAAATTCTTCCTTTTTTTAATATAAAAGTACAGAAGTATTATATTTATTTCATGTAAAGTCTAAAATGTGTTAATATGAAAAATATGTATTATTTTTGATTGTTTTTTTTTTAGGTTCCTTGTACTTTTAACAATGCCCTTATTATAAATGATATCGTAGACGTCACTTCAAGACAACAACAAAAATTGTCACTTATCTACTCTTTGTCGACAACATTTGACTACTATTAAAATGCTCTATTAATTTTTAAGGCCTCACAGAATAGTAAGAGATTGTCAACGAGAACCAACTGTTGCCGATAAAAAGTAGACAAGTGACAATTTTTACTGTCGTCTTGATGTGACGTCGACGACACCATTCATAATAAGGGGAATTATTAAACTTATTTGACGGAAAGTCAGAAATGTAGTTATATGAAGATTATCTGTTGTTTTAGTTTGTTTTCTATTAAATGATTTTTTAAGTTCCTTTTTGTATACATACATAAGTATGTATGTATAAAAATAACGAATTAGTATATATAATTATTTCGCGTTAAGTCTTGAATGTAAATATGAAGAATATCTGCTGTTTTTGTTTGTTTTTTTAATAAATGATTTAAAAACTTATTAAAACACAATTTTTTTAATTCATACATATATACAAAGATGGGCTATGATTGTATAGATTGTTCTCTATATATTTTTATACTGAAAATTCACTTCGCCTTTTTTTACAAAGTATGTGGCAAATTCATCTCTTATCTCTGAAACTTCACGTGCTATGTAGGAACGGTGCCTTTCTAAGTTTGCCAAATTTTGGCCGCTTTGTTCACTGCGCCATTCGCCTTGAACTAGAACGCCGTCAGCAGTGTAGTGGTCAACAAGACTTGCGTTAAAGTACATTGCACTTTTTCTACTTAATAAGTAATTATGTAGTGCACAGCATGCGAGTGTTATTTGTCTCGTTTTGACTGGTTCTAGCTTGATTGGACTACGCATTACGCGAAAGCGTGCTGACATAATTCCAAATGCGTTTTCTATAATTCGCCTTGCTCTTGACAGCCGATAATTGAAAACTCTTTGGATTCCGTTCAAATTCCTGGCACTATAAGGTTTTAAAATATTTTCAGTCAGTGCAAAGGCGTCATCAGCAACAAGGACATATGGTACCGGATTATTTCTTAACGGCAGTGGTTTTCGTGGTGGCAAATTTAATTTGTCGCTTTTCAGAGCTTTATTGAAGGAACTTTTTCGGAAAACTCCACCATCAGATATACGACCGTTCGACCCTACATCGATGTACAAAAATCTATATGATGCATCGGCAATGCCCATGAGCACAATGCTATGTGTCCCTGGAAAATAAACTTTGAACGAAATATATTAAAAAATTTATTCAGCGTATCTACCTTTGTAGTTGAAATAAACACTTCCGGAATGATATGGCGCGGTCATCACAACATGTTTCCCATCCAAGGCGCCGATACAATTGGGAAAATTCCATAACTGCAGAAATTCTTCCGCAACAGCTTCCCATTCTTCTTTCTTTGATGGTACCTAAAATTTATTAATTATATATCAAATAAAAGTGCAAATTAAAACTATTGTACCTTTAAATAGTCGGGCTTTAACACTTTATAAATAGCATTGCATACATCAGGAATAATTCCTGAAATTGTGTTGTGAGGAATGCGGAAAACATATTGAAGCGATCTGAAACTCTCTCCAGTTGCAAGATATCGAAGAGTAACTGCCAAACGTTCGGTTGGGGAAATTGACTCCCGAAACATTGTTGTTTTTTTTACTATGAGCGGTGTCACTAATTTTAGCTATAAAGTATTACAGACTATTATATTTATGTACTATCGATTTTTAGTTGAAATATGCACTTACCAAATAGTCAAAATCAGTTGAATTCATTCTCAAGAAATTATGGTACAGGTTTGGAGACTCAGATCGTAGCTCCAATAGTAATTTAGAACAGCATCCTTCTTCTTTGCGTCGTTGAACCCACTTACTTACCCATTGCCTCTTTTTCTTCTCATTTTCTTCCTCGTCAAACATTAATAATGATGCTGCACCACAGCTTAACACTAATATTTCACATAACTCAAAATCTTCCATTATTATCACCGTAACGTACCTTAAGGATGATGATCCACAACAAAGCACAACGAAATCTTAAAAATTTAAGCTAAAATTTCTACGAAATCAAGCTTTTAAAGTTTGACACTTTGATTAAACATTTTGATTAAATATTTTGTTTGACTTAAGTGTGACCACACAGAAAGTATTTGTTTCCATGCTTGCATATGACACTATTTGATGGCTGTTTGAACAAACAAAAATGTTCAAACAAATGTGCTTAGTATGACCACAAAACAAACTCTCTATAGTTTTGAAAAAATTTAATGGAAATGTGGGAAAACATATTTCATGCAAATGTTTTCTCGGTGTGACCGTACCTTAAGTCTTGTGAGCTATTCTATATTTGTTTGTATCGAAAAAATTGGATTTTGACAGTCGTTCTGAAATTACTGGAATATATGTTAAAGCTTTGTAAATCTTTGGTGTTGTGATGTCGTTTATATTACTCCTATTCAGATTTTTACATTTTCTTATTAGATCATATGTCAATCCAATTGGAAAATCATTATCAACTAAGAAACCTTTAATAATCTCTTTATTTTTTCTGTGGAATTGTACATCACTAATTATCAAAACTCTATCTATAAGAGTTTGGTCGCATAATTTTTCTACGAAAATCGGTGGGTCTTCCACGCCTCCACCCAAACTATTTATTAGAGCGCAATTCCCCCATTTGCATACTGATTTTCAAAATTGTTTATATGAAAGGCCATCAAGTATATTGCTCTTTGTACTGAAGTCAGTTTTTTTTTTGCCACAATTATTTTGTTTTATAACTCACATACATATGTGCCGCATTCGCCAAATTTTCTGCATCGAAGCTTCTTGCAAATGTAAAATGTGACATAGGCTTGACTTGTTTCTCTTCGCATTTTGTAAGATAATCATTATATACATCAACTTTTGTTGCAAAAGTTTCAGCCAGATACCTTTTACTAGTTTGTTTTTCTACAATAGAGACTTTCAACTCTGTCCAAATTTTGTAAATAGTTTTTTAGTAAAGTTTTATAAATAATGGTTTTAGAACCTGAACACCTCGTTCGTTGCTTATTGCAGCAGATGAAACTCGATCGACCACCCATCCTCTTACCATTTCGCGATTTATGGATAGGGTTGGCAGGAACATAAATTTACATACCTGAAGTGATTCACTTACGTAAGGAAGTTTATAAATAAAAGTATTATTTCTTTTTGAGTTATCTGATAAACATGGTATTTTACAAACACCTTCTTAGATTCCCAAGAAATTTTCCTAAAGTTCTCAAAGATATTTTTTCTAGCGTCTTCCTCAAACTGTTGAAACTTTATCATAGTAGATTGATAAAGCAAAATAAGCAAAATGGTGACGAACATTTCGTTCCTATTTTCCTTTGAGGTTTTAGTAAATCTTTATGTATTTTTGCGTCTGATGTTGAATATCCAAAATATTGCTTCCCTTTCATCCGTTTGACAAAATTTATTTTACGCATCTTTGAAAAAGAATCGTATTCTCTTTTAGATCTTTTGGAAACGATGTTTTCTTCATCCGATGAGGACTCATATTCCACAGCAATAAGCTGTGGAGCGCTGCAGTTCCAAATATAATCATCCAACATACTAAAACATATCGCGTTATTTAATTTTTATGTTTAAGTACATAAAGCTTATTACTTATTCTATTTTTTGTTATAAAGTTCAAGTAAATTGATAATAGTTATGAATGATTATTCCAAATCCTCTAACGTCAATTTTAGCATTGCTAGTTTAATAATGACTTTTAGTATATTTTACATTTGACATTAATTGCACTGTTGTGCATGTTTATTCTTCAAAAGTATAACTTTTTTTTAATTTTTGAAATTGTGAAATTGAGCATGCAAAATATTTGAAAACATAAAATATGTTAAAAACCGAATATCTTCTGAATCATAAGTAAAATGAAGGTTATATACATACATATCTATGTTTTTGTTATCGTTTTTACGTTAATTGTATATTAATAATCTTTTCATATTTTTAAAAGTTATAAGCTCTGAAAGCTCCTTCCATCTCGAGGTGTTCAGCTTTGACACTCTCTAACTCACGCTCTATTGCAACAGGGTCACTCCAAATTTGCAATTTTGAAAGCGTATTAAATTGACTATAATCGGCCCATACATAATGTAACTAATCGATTAATAGTTTAAAAGTTATACATATATTACCAATTTTCTTTTGATCGGAGCGCCTATGTACTTATACTCGTATGTTAAAAGCGACCATATCTCAAAAACTAGCCATTAGATAACAAAATCTTTACCAGATTCGTGTTCAGCATGCCAATGCAATAAGATATGAAGTAGATTTATAACAAATTAATTATTTTGTAAGAATGTTGAAAATTTACATGAGAGTTAGCATTTATTTTCACAAGCAAATATATACTTTGAGATAGCAGAATATGTAATAAAAATTGGTACAAAAGGAGAAAAAAAATTTTTTAATTGAAATTGATACATTGGCGTAGTTAGGTAGGTACCTTCTGTAGGCAATGCTCCCCCCACGCAGACTTAATTTTTATGTTTCGAAAGCCATACATATTTGTATTCAAATATTAATATTTAAATAACGTAAATGTATTCCATTTACTTACACAAATCACCAGAAGTTTTATAAAACTTTCATTTCCAATAATTGCTAAATATTTGTTTATTAACTAAAAACTCTTAACAAAAACGTAATAAATACGGGTGTATATTTTTATTTTGATGATATAATTTTGTATTTTCTGTAACAAAAGATACAACATTTTGAAAACCTTTTGACGCTGGGACCCAGCGTGCATAAAATTAGTCAGTCGAATTGTACCATCAGTAACATGATATTTAGAAGTTTTGGACCTTTAAAAAGCTATACAAGACATTATATCGACCCTCAACCGCAAGAAAATCGTAATCCACAAATTCTAAATTTTATTCTATAGACATACTTCTGTTATTTTTATATTATTCTTACTTTAAAACTTTTTAAGATTGAGTAAATGTATATTATACATATATATGTATTTTTCTTTAAGACGACATCCAGAGGCTAAGGCTAATTCGATTATAGGATTTTTATTTTTATCCGATTTGGTTTAATTTTGGCTTTAAATTATTTATTCGAATGGTCTATTATATAAAATTATAAAACTACGAATTTTCCGCTTTGTACGTTAAAAATTAAATTATATTGTTCTTTAGAATATGAATCATGGCTGATTCTTTCAGCATATATCGTTACGAAACTTATCGTAATAATCAATTTGGATTCATAAGCGAATAAGTTCGAAATAATTATATTAAATAAATAAAACTATGCATTTTGTTTATTATATTTGGTACAAAACAGCTTCCGAAATGACAACAATTCGTGATAAACATTAAATTTTGCATAGAATTTAAACTATGATCCACTATACACAGAAACAAATAAATATGCGCTTTGATTAAAAACTCTGAAGAATTGAGTGAAAAAATGTTTAGATTACAACCTATTAAAAAATTCGTATATCCAAGTAAACGAAATTAGAATTTTTTTTAATTTTCAATTAATATAATAGGATATTAACAAAAAATTTACTTGAAATTTTCCAAAAAAAAAAAAAAATCTAACAAGATTATGAATTGAAATTATATTTTTTCTGTTAGAAAATTTTCAGCTAATTTGTTTTATGTTTGAATTTATTATCGATTATACACTTTTGAATTTGTTTTATTTTATATTATTACTCACTGTCTGTATTTTACCTTCATCTAGTATCGAACTAAGCTTCTTCAGATTTGAAATCCAACGCACCTTCCACTTGGCCAAAAACACTGTTGGAAAACGGCAGCAAGAAGTGCACATAAACCTACTCACCCATATACATAAATTTATATCATTGAATGATTGTTAACAATCGAAAGCCAGATGCATCCATAACAGATGAAGTTAACTTTCTCTTTTTTTGATGTGTAAACATCTATACGCTAGGGGGTAAAAATCTTTTTCACAATACAATAACAAATTTTGAGTAAGATTAATCTTAGTTGAGTAAGATTGTAATAACGCGGTGTGAGCTGTGTATGAGTGTATTAATGTAATCCTACGGACAACAAGAAGTACAGAGAAACTTAACAGCTGCATAGAAATACACTAACCCTGGCAAAGAGAGTCTCAAGGTCAAACTCCTGCAGTAAGGTCGTAAGTTTGTTGGTTGGTGCTGTGTTGCCGTGTTTTTAAATTGAGTGAGTATTTCGGCGTTGCCGTTTTTGATTTTTGTCGGGAACTTCTGGGATTTAGGGGATTTTGTGTCCAGTTTTTATGGATTCAGACCCGGTTCGTCTCGGTTTTTGAACCCGGGTTTTTTGAAAAAAACCGGTTTTTCGGTTTTACCGAATTTTTTGCTGAACTTGGTGCGGTATTTGGCTGACGGTTTATTGACTGCGTTTGTCTTTGACTGTTGGTTATTTTGCTGTTTAACTGCGGTAATTCCAACTAATTTGTGCGGGTATATTATTTTTTGCTGGTGGATAAATAATACTATTATTTATATCTGCGTGGAAGCGGAAGGGCGATATGCCTGGTGGGAGTGAGTCAGAGGTATCTGATGCGAAGCTTATCGGTTTGAGCGATTTGTCGGGTGTGGAGAAAGGTACGAGGGTGAAAAAGAAGCGGATGAAGCCCGGTTCGCCGAAGTTGAAACGGCTGAATGATGAGAAGAATGTTTCGGTAGAAGGTGAAATGTTGCATTACTAGATGTTTACACATCTCCCCTGTGATCGGACTCACATTCTTTTTTGCAAGGCTGGGCGTCAAAATTTCTTTATTTTGTTTGTGATTGGCTTTGATTTGACATGCTTTGACAATGATATTCCAAAAACAAAATGCTTGTATTATTTGTTGATCTCGTACTAGCGAGCCTACTGGGTATGGTGTGCCTTGATCGAAAGCTTGTTGTCAGTGTGGCTATTTTAAAATTTTTGCAGATAAATTTAGCATTTTTTATTTTGATTTAGCTGCGATTTTTCAATTTAGTAGTTAGCACTATTTTTAGCATTTTTTAATTATTTAGTTGGCATTTTATAGCATTTTTTCCCAAATAAATATCAAATTATGTGAACATGCATGTAATAGAAAAAATACGCAATTTAAATGGCAAAAACAAAGTTTATATGATTGTATAAACCAGAACTTAACTATGAGCCCAGGGGCCCGTTTTTCAAAACTCCAAGTTACAAATATACAAGTAAAATACACACAAAACAAAAATAAAATTTGTAAAAGTGTTGTTGTTTTGTAGGTACTTTACATGTAGATTTGTAACTTGTAGTTTTTAAAAATGAGCCTCTGGGCCCTATTTCTGGAACATACATGTTACAAACCTAAGAGTAAAATACCCACAAAGCAACAAAATTTTTACAAAATTTATTGTTGTTTGTGTGTATTTTACTTCAAATAAAGGAGGAGGTAAATAAATTCGTTTGTATTTTTTTACCTTTGTTCACTTATAAATAAATGCTCCATCTACAGATCGATGTAAAAAAATATTGGTCCTATTCGTAAATGAATCAATGCACTGCAAATGGAAATTTAAATGTCCTAAAATGATTTACTGAATCAGATGACGCATAAACAAATGTGAAATACGGAGTACATAAAGTGCTACTACTGTAAAAGAGCATCAGCAAACTTGTATTGACAATGGAAAGGCAAGTTTCGTTATATGATGCAGTGCTATGGTGTATTTACGAACAGGGCCTTTATTTATTTCATATGAACAGGTATACTTCCAGATCCTGTATAAGTTTCACATTAAATTGTAGCTTTGAAAGAGAATTGCAGAAAAACCCTTGATAATTTTATCGTGTAATTTTGTCTTTATTGTTTAAAAATTATAAATTGGTATTTTAAGAAGCTCAATAGCTTATAGCTGTTTTTTTTTTGTTTTATAAAATTTTCATATCAAATAAATCGTTAGTTATTACAAAACGTCTATAACTTTTACAGATATTTAAATATCATTTTTAACTCTTTGCGTGAAAAAAAAGAAAAACTAAAATAACATGTTCAGGGCACTTAAGAATAAATGATATTTTTCATTCAAAAACTTTTTATTAGATATATATTTGCAAAGAATAAACCTAATCGTTGAGGATGATGCGCAATATGAATATAACGAATATTTTTTTACAAAAATGGTAGAGAGACAGAAATTTAGACGGTTACAAAATAATATTAACCCGATTCGTGCTCCATAAGATACTAACAATAGGTAATATACTTGGAAATTAACAACAGTCAAAAATCAAAAAAAAAAATCAACTCTTTTGTGTTGAAAATTACCCAATAGCTTTCTATTAAATGGAGGTCTGTTCTATATTCAATGCGAAATGAAAATTTTCGGAATTATCATACCAACGTTGTTGTAAATATTAAATAACAGGAGTGCTTTGATAACTCCCAACATTTTCCTTTCGCGTGGAATACAGAACAGGTCTAATTAACCATTTCTATTTTATTGATTTTGAATTATTATATTTTTACTAGAATAAATCAAATATATGGCAGAAAATAGAAGCGCGTTATGATAAAATAGTAGTTAAAAGAGCACTTTTAAAATTGTAGCATTATCTTTTAGCATTTTAAATTTTGTTCTAGCATTTTATAGCATTATTTTTGACCCGATTTAGCCGCAAAATATTTTTAGATATGGCCACACTGCTTGTTGTTAAGTACGTACGTATGTATGTAGTTGTGTTTGTTTAGCAAGAGAATAAAAACAGAAAGTTCTCTTTTTTTAATAATTTTTCTCAATACAAGTGCTGCTTACTCTAAAAAACTTAAGGGTTTTCAGACATACAATAAAATCTCATATATTTTACATGCATTTAATATACAAAAATTTTTACTCTTTGGTTTTTATTTGTGTTGGCAGTACTTTTATCAAATAACAGCAAAATCAACAAAAGAAATATTTTTATAATGAAAACATTATTTAAAAACTAATTTTCTACTGAGCAAACTGTTGGAAAAAATTGGACAATAATTTTTCCTGTGTATAGGAATAGCAATAATTACTTTGTATTGGGATAACCGTTTCCCACCTCCTATATCACCAATATTTTTCTGAAAATTGCACAGAAATTGCTTAGAATAACATACATTGAACGTAGAGAGCGTCACTCTTATAGTTGTACAGATATATGAAAATTAATAATTCCATCGTATGGTGGTACCCGTTTCCATACTCCGATACCTTCGACATTTCGCTGGCAATCGCACTTTCTTCTAAGAGCAGCACACAGTAAATTTAGAGTGTCACTGTTGAAGTTATACAGGTACACTTACAGAAAAAGTTCAATGCAAAATCGTCGAAAACCAGGATAATTTAAAATTTTTCGGTAGTGATTTTGCTTCATAGGCGTTTCGTGTTAATGATTTACAATAATCTTGATGGCAGATTTATCCTTTTGAATTAACTATATTTCATTTTGATTTAATATTGCTGTTAATTAAAATGAAGTTGATACTGAAATAATACGATAAATCACGTTGAATCAAAGTTAATTTGATATTGGAACATTACGAAGAATCATGTTGAATCAAAGTTATTTGCAGTTGAAACAACGTGAATTTATATTGAAACAACACTAAGAATAGTGTTGAGTTGTAGTTATATCAAGCTGAAACTACATGACTTTAATGTAGCTAATTTATTAATTATTTTACTTACGTGATGTGTATTAGCATAGGCATCAGAAAACTTTGTGTTGTTGATAGTCCGCGCGCTAACCACTGCAGCCACAACAGCTTCAAACTTTACTTCAGCTATACGCTAAATAAATACGTATCGCATCTAAAACAATTTTCATTTTAATTCAACATGATTTATATGATTATTTAACATAAAACACATTTGAAATTAAAGTTATAGTCATGTTTATAACAAAGTTGTTTTAACAGTGAAAATTTTTAAATCAAAGATATTTAAGGTTAGATTAATAATTCTTCATTTAAAATTAATATGAAACAATGGTAATATTAAACCAGCAGCAGTACACTTTCGCTGGTAATTCGATTTTTGTCGTCTACATAACCGACATATGTAAGAATAAATAGCAACAAGTCACACAACTAAACACAACAGTGAACTGTAGCAACCCTGTCGGAAACATAGTTAACTTTAAGCTAACTATTTCGCAACTAGTTCTGACTGACACTTGGATTACTTTCCAATGGAAACAACTATTAACTATTTTAACATTGTGATGTCCTAGGCGGTAGTCAAATGTCCCACTCTGCACTACTTTTCAACTAACTTAAAGTTAACTTTATTTAAGTAACCTGGTAGTTAGTATATTTGCAAAAAGATGATGCTGGGGTTCGAACTATGTATCAAATGTTTTATAGTCAACGCGCTGACCACACAGCTAAGGTACCATCTAAAATAATAACAGCAAAAAGTTAATATAAACTTGAAATGAGTTTCAAAATAGCTGAGAGTAAAGTTGTTGGCTCTCACCAAATTCGATTATGTACTCAACTTAAGAATTGATTTTCTGGATTTCATTCTGGATTACATTGTAGTTAGCTTTTAGTTAGTCTAAGAAAAGTTAACTATAAGTTGCTTATATTTGTAGTCGACTAGTTATTTTTCGACAATGATTGAACAAAGCAAATAAACACTAACACACTTAAACGACAAATTATTTCTTGTAAATTTAATATGATTTCAAATCACAATTGCGTCATGTTGATTTTACATTCTCTTTTTTTCTGTGTGTAAGGAAATTAAAATTTGCTTTTTATGGAGGGTAACCTTTCTCTCCAAAATTTCCCTTCTATAACACAGTTCCGACAGTTCACAACGATTAGACGTACTGTTTGGCGTTCTATAAGGAACATATACACAAAGAAACAAATATAAAAATTTGTAATCTGTGTAAAAAATATTTTATGAAAATTTAGCTTTAATAAACATTTCAAAGCCAAATTAATTATTTTTGAATACGGCAACCAGCATCGAAAGCGCAGAGATTGTAATTACAGTTGAAGAATCTTTACGCAGCCCGAAAAAAATCCCTACTTTTCCCTACGCGTCCAAAAAATTATCTTTACAAAAATCCCTACAACTTTTAAATGATGCAAATTTTAAATGATGAATGCAAATAAGCCCCTTTGTGTTTAATGTACATATATGTATATGGCTCAATACGAAAAGAGCTTATCTCGAATTTTCGATATTTTACAGGAGAAGGAAAAACCTTAGCTGCAACTTTCTTAGTTCTTTAAGAAGGATGTAATGACACGTTGACTACTAGAAAACGTTAAAAACGTGATTTCGAAAAAATCGAGATACTCCTTTTTTATGTTAAGCCATTGATATATTAAATTTATTTAAAGTTGTTATACAAATTTTTAGAGTTTCGAGGTAAAAATAAGACACTATTTTCAGAATGTTATCTAGTTTTAAAAAATGTAGCTAACTTTCGACCTACGGAAGACAAATTCCCTTTTAATCGCGATCATCACGTATAAAGATATACACTTTTATATGAATTGTACTGTTTTACAAACTTTTATTTTTGGAAATTAAAATTTTCTAATGCATTTTTTAAAGGTATTACTAATTTGGATGTGTAAACAAGAAAAAATCGTTTCGGCCATTGTCCAGATAGCGACGGAACATCTGTTTTTCGATGCACACTCGTCGTTAAAGCGCTACACAGACTCAAAGGCTTCTTCGAATAAAATGAGTTATATATCGACTAAATTACACGTCGAATATTGGCTAATTGGCTTTGATCAGATAAAAAATTACGGAGTTATAATGGATCAAACTAAAAATTTTATAAAATTTTTAACTTTTTTAACCAATTTTTGTCATTTCTGAAAATAATAATACAAATCCATAGTTTTATTATATTATGAAATAGTTCATGCAATTACAAAAATTGTAAGCCATAATGGATCGAAATCGGCCAAAATCTAAAAATGCTGTATAAAATCTCTACATACTAATGATTTGAACAAATCTGTTCATTTTTTCCTACTGTAATTTTTTTAGACAAAAATGCCTACGAATAGGGATTTTTCCCTACATATAACATCAGGCAGCTTTTGTGTGTCGCTCAGTGATGTCAGCTTTTGTGTGTCGCTCAGTGATGTCAAAAGAAAATCTTTCTTCATACCCATTTTTCTGATATTTTGTTCTACTCAAGTAAAATTTTTTGGTTTCATACGAACGTTAGCCTAATAATCAATTTGGATTCACAAGGAAATACGTTCGAAATAATCATATTAATAAACAATTAGCTGCTCACATAAGCTTTTCACATGTTCATATATACTTAAGTATAAAATCAAACCAAAAACATTTGACTTGAGTAGAACAAAAAGTCAGAAAAATGGGAATAACGAAAAATAATCCGACGGCAACGCTGCGAAAGTGCAGTCTAATGTCAACTTGAAGTGGTTTAATTCTCGTATTAAATTTTCACGAAAAAGTGGTATATATAAGAATGGAAATCACATTCAACAGAGCTACCTGACAAGTGGTGATAAGCAAAATACGCGTGAGCACTGACGATGGAAGTGTAGCGGCTTCCGAAAGTGGCGCCAGTCTGTTCTGCTCTGTACGTTGAATAATTAATTTGGTGTTACTTTTTCCGATGTTCCTTAGAATATTAGTCATGCCCAATTGTTTCTGAATATATCGTTACGAACCTTAGCCTAATAATTAATTATAGTACATAACGAAAAATAATCCGACGGAAACGCTGCGAAAGTGCAGTCTAATGTCAACTTGAAGTGGTTTAATTCTCGTATTAAATTTTCACGAAAAAGTGGTATATATAAGAATGGAAATCACATTCAACAGAGCTACCTGACAAGTGGTGATAAGCAAAATACACGTGAGCACTGACGATGGAAGTGTAGCGGCTTCCGAAAGTGGCGCCAGTCTGTTCTGCTCTGTATGTTTAATAATTAATTTGGTGTTACTTTTTCCGATGTTCCTTAGAATATTAGTCATGCCCAATTCTTTCTGAATATATCGTTACGAACCTTAGCCTAATAATTAATTAGAGTACATAGAAAAAATCATTTTTATAACCACAAAAGTTAGCTTTATATATTAGGGTAATTCCATGTCAAATCGATTAAGAGTTAGACACGACCCCTTTCGATTTGGGCGAAATTTGGTTACAGGGTCTATTTCATCCTATAACATACTTATGCCAAGGAAAAAAATTAGAAAATTTTTTTCCAAAAGTTATGTCATATTCAAAATTTCATAATCTCGCAGAATTTGCGAGAATATGATAAGATTATTTTTTAAATATGTCAAAAACCTTCCCATATAGAAAGATGATTCTTATGTCATTTTAGAGAGAATATTTGGGGCTACAAAAAATATAAGAAAATTTTTTATTTTTTTTTTAGAAAAATGTAATATCTGCAAAGTTTTTAAATTTTAAAAATGGACTTACTCAAAAACCTATATATTATTTTTGGCTGAATTTTTTTTAATAATAGCCATAACCGTTGTTTAAATATCCTGAAATTTTGAAGGAGGTGTTTTTTTTTTTTGAGGTATGATTTTTTTTCTTTCACAACTTTTAATAAAGTAAACCTGAAAAAACATATATTTTGTAATTTTGAGCAAGAAGTAAGTATTCAATTTAATTTAATTTTAGGTATCGAAGGGATCAAAATAATAACGTTGATAAAGTTGTACTTTTGTTTATTTGGTGAAATTTTATGTTGGAACTAATATTATTCCACAGAAATGTCAAATTTTTGTCACGTTCCGTCCCCAAAGAATTACTTTCGTTTTTGCAAACAAAAACTTAATTTATTTTTGTATATTTTAGGAAAGTCATTTTAGGAAAGTCATTTCTTCTTTACTCCTTTTCCTAATGATGATGTTTGATTGGTATTTCTTAACCTGAAATAAGTTAAAATGACATCAATATTGCAATCAAATTCAACGTAAATCAGATATTTATTATTAAAAATCTTGATTTTTATTGTTTTTACCTTGTTTTAAATTCTGGTTCATTGACAAACTCGTATGTATTGGTATTTTTTAATCTAAAATCCTTTCCCTCTCTAGATGAGGATAAAGTTTTTATTCTAATAGAGTGATTCGAAATAGGAACGGCAGCATGACAGCAGCGTATTCCTTGTTGTTGAGTATTTTTTCAGTATATTGAATCTGTACAAAATGGGTAAAAATGCCATTCTGCAGCTATTTGAAAATATTCTTCATGTTGTATCAAATTTACTAAATTATAACGATTTTTATATTGGGCTGCTGTACCATCAGAAAAATAAATATTGGGAATTTTATTTCTAAGAAACGTCGTTAATGCCTCTTGGAAACTGTAAACTCCAGTAGTATTATGCGTTAATTTGGAATATATTCTACAAAAAAATCAACGAAATCCTCAGTTGATTTTTTAACTGCCTCCAAAGAGCATCGATCGATCTACTTGAGTCCACTGATTGTATGTTAGTCATCTTAAAAGTTGTCCATAAAAATATTCCCTAGAATATTCCTCAATTTTGAAGTGCCGGGGCAACCATTGCATTCACCTAAATAACAGTAATTTTTAGGTGGTTGACAAATAACAATTTTCATACAATCTCGATATGAAGATAACGGTTGAATTTCATCCTTAAGTTTTAGTTTTTCAAGTTTTGCCCCTTGAAATAATAATTTAAAATTTTCATGAATAATACAAAACATACCACGTGCGTACCAGATGCACCAGCAAGAACACAGTCAGGTGGTCTTAATGTAGCAAATTTCAAAAAACCTCCTTTTTCTAATGAATAATTATCTTTGAACATGTGAAAATTTTCACTAAGGTTACCCAAGATCAACCGTTTTTGTTTTTGCACTCGCAGACCGTTTTCATATACAGATTTATATTCTTTTTGACCTGGTAGTTCTCTGCTAACATCTTGTTTTCTAAGAAACTCTTGAATTTTTTCTTCCGTAGTTTGTAACAACGGATGACCTTTATTTTTTCGGGAATGAATAAAATACAATCTTGTTTTACTATTTGTTTAGTTTTTACAACCATGTATGGGGGTGCTCCGAAAATATTAACAATTTTGTTAGTTGACCAACTGGTTGGTAATACAGACAGTATTTATCATTTTTGACTTGATTTGCTGGTATTATCAAATTTGTTCTTCAACTGTACTATCATTTCTTTCCCAGTCAATTCTGGGTTATCATCAACAACTAAATTGTCTACATCAATCGAGTCAAAAGTATCATCCATAACATGTTTAAAGCTCGATTGTAGTTTAGATACGATTTCATGATATTTTTGTCGGCCATAAGTTTTTAATTGATCTAAATTTTTTTTTATAGGAGACAAACAGAATATTTTAGCAACATCATTGAGACGATCCAGATGAATTACATTTAGATTCTAAGTTTCACTTGTCGAACTACAAATTTCAGATGACACATCATATATATATATATATATATATATATATATATATATATATATATATATATATATATATATATATATATATATATATATATATATATATATATATATATATATATATATATATATATATATATATATATATATATATATATATATATATATATATATATATATATATATATATATATATATATATATATATATATATATATATATATATATATATATATATATATATATATATATATATATATATATATATATATATATATATATATATATATATATATATATATATATATATATATATATATATATATATATATATATATATATATATATATATATATATATATATATATATATATATATATGCCGCTTGTTCAGCCATCTGTAATTTAATTTGCTGATTATGTTTTTCCAATTCAATATGAATTTTCTTCAAACACGAAATAAAAAATTTATTTCCCGGTGCAATTAAAGGCAAAATAACTTTAAATCGAGTATAAGACTCAAAAGTGACTACTTTCAATGATTTCCGTACTTGAGTAACACGAATATTGTATGGATCAGCACACACTTTTTGATTTAAAATGTATTTTTCACAAAAATAAAACTGACCACAATACCACTTCTGAAATTTAGAGCAATGCGTTGCGTTCTTCCTTAGGTATTTCTTTGCAATTAATAAAATTTCTCTCAGAGCACTCTTCATTATTTAGGATGCAAATGGAACACTTATTACTTTCCATGATTAATGTTTTGACTATTATGCATTCTTAATGAAACAACTTGACTTTTTAGAGGTAAATACGTTTGAAAATTCAAGTAATGTTGATTGAAAGTGCTTTAAGCACAGCAATTTTTTAAAAGTAATTTTGTCTTTAACTTTGTTTTACGCTTAGTGTTTTCTTGTCAAATAGAGGGGACATTCTTTTTAATTGTCAGCTATCAATCCTATACCAATAAAATTAAAATATGAGTGCACTCTCCTGATACCCATGGGTGTCTTGAAGGCTAAGATTATTTTATTAAAGGTTGTGAAAGAAAAAAAAAATCATATCTTAAAAAAGAAAAAAACACCTCCTTCAAAATTTCAGGATCTTTAAACAACAGTTATGCCTATTATTTAAAAAAAATTCAGCCAAAAAAATAGGTTTTTGAGTAAGTCAATTTTTAAAATTTCAAAAAAATACAAAATTTTCTTATATTTTTTGTAGCCCCAAATATTCTCTCTAAAATTACATAAGAATCATCTTTCTATATGAGAAGGTTTTTGAGATATTGAAAAAATAATCTTATCAGGTTCGGCAAATTCTGCGAGATTATGAAATTTTGAATATGACATGTGTTTTGGAAAAAAAATTTCTAATTTTTTTCCCTTGACATAAGTATGTTATAGGATGAAAGAGACCCTCTGACCAAATTTCACCCAAATCGAAAGGGGTCGTGTCTAACTCTTAATCGATTTGACATTGAATTACCCATTAAGTTTTTTATTTCTCCTAAAAAATTTAAAAATGACGATGGGCCTATCATTTTCATTTCATATGACGACATATATGAACCTGTATACATATAAGTACAGATATCTGACTCACAATAAATAATACAAGTCTACAAGGTTTTGGACTGGAGCAAGTGAAAGTTGTCTCTTATGTAATTACTTTTTAGTGCAGTTTAAATAAAAATAGCTGATGCTTATATATTTTTATCTCTTGCTTACGATGGAGTCATTAGTATTTCCCTAGCAGCTCTAGTTTTAAAGATATAATGACGTTTAACATTTGCGTAATTTACACCACTTTTTTTTACTATTCGCTTAATATTTCACAAATGGTCCTCCAAACTTTAAGATACATTATATGACAAAAAAAATACTTTGAATTTTTCTTTTTCATGCCATCCAAAAAAATTTGATTTTTATAATATGAGGACGCTGATGTAAAATATACAGGCATGTTCTGAAAATCACATGAGTTTAAATCACATAGAATTTTTAAATCAACAATGCTCCTGCAGACGTTCTTAAAATCATAAATTTTGGTTTCGTAAAAGCTACAAGTTTCAAATACATATACGATATAATCACCACAAATAACACAAAACTTTTTTTTAACTGTTTATACAACATCTTGTATGCGTAACCGTGGCGCTAATCTCTTGTTAATTGACAAATGCCATATAAAAAATAGTTTTTTTTGATGGCGTGAGGAAAGAAAAATTTTAAATATTTTTTTATATAATGCAAAATATCTTTGAAACTAGAGGTGCTAGAAAATAATAAAGCAATTTTCGTAATCAGCAGAGGAAAATACATAAGCATCGGTTATTTTAATTTAAAAAAAATTTAATAAAAAAATGTGTTAAGGACTAAACCAAAAACACTCAATTTTCAACATCCTTGCAATTAGCTATTTTTATTTAAACAACAAAACCACTGTTACGTTGTGTTATAATATGGCACTAAAAAAGTGTAGGCGATCTTAAGTCGGAAATTCAGGCGTTATGCGAGTATCTTTAAAGGGGACGACTTACAAAAGTGTCACTAAAACAATGACTGAACCATAAGAAGGTAAAGACTAAAAACCTGTAAAACCAAAAATGGGTTATACAAAAACACGATATTTTGAAACCTCGATCCATCTAGAAACAACAATTTTTTTATTAAATAAGGGTTCATCAAAACAAAAAAATCATACTTTGATGCTGGCCACCCCAAATATCATGTTAAGTTCAAATGTTTTTGTAACACAACAATAGTTTGTGGCTCGTGTTAAGATCGCACGATATTTTATTTTCTCTCTCTTCTCATGTGTTTGTGTGTAAATGCTTTTTTTCTTTGTTCCTGAATTAAATTAGAGTTCTGCATCTTAGTAACCAACTTTTATCCAAAAAATAACAATAACAGACATGGCATTTGCCATGTCTGTTATTTGCTGCTGCAGTGATCGCTACACACAGGCGAATATAAAAAGTTGGAAAGAATAATGATAGACCTTGACTTCGTACAGCAATTTGTTGCACATTTCTGTTAAACGTTTTTTAACGCAGATTTTTCATTGTTGACATTTTAGCATGTCTGGATCTTTTGTAAAATGGTTGCGGTTGCTAGTTCATCTCAACATTAGCGACATGTTTGCAACTCTGGCGTCTAGATTTTTTGTTGTTGTATTTTTTATGTCTTTCCCCTAGAATCGCAGAATAATCTTAAATGTTTTTCATGAATATTTGATCAGTTCATATTTTTCTTGTTATTTTTTTTACTGAATTGTGGTTTGTTCCTCGTATTATTGTTTTTTTTTTTTGCTATATAATTCTTTGAAAGGATTTTGTATTCATGACAGGTTTGACTTTTGTTGTTTTGTTTGTTCTTAAATCAATTCTCATTAGGGTTTTGTATCCCGGACTTTTGTACTTCCCGCAAAACGGGAACAGAAATATCGCGTTTCCGTGAATCCCGGGAAAAGTTGATTTTCTAAATTAAGTAGATACATATATTAAATGCAAATTGACGAAAATTTCATTGTTTTATTAATCAAAAAATCAAATAAAGACAATAATATAAACTTAAGTTTAAAAAACATGTTTGTTTATAGAAACCATATTATAATTTTTTCTGTGCTATACACAGAAAAAACTAAATTTCATTTTCTGTAAAGGAATTCAATGAAATAGTAAATATTTTGTCTAGGAACGGACCTACAAACAAATTTGTAAATATAGAAAAAAATATCTCGAAAATTTCATTGAAAAAAAACGTGATTTTTTTCAGTGAACAAATTGTTTAAATCTATAAAACAATTTGTCTAAAAATATTTACAAATTGTAAACAAAACAATTTACTAAATCAAACAAAAAGATTTACTAGATTTTCTGAAAAATATCAAACAATATTTTTATCTGAATTTATAAAACAATTAGTCTAAAAATACTAACAAACACTAAGCAAATAGTTTTTTTTTTATATATCAATCAAAATTTTTGTCTGGGTCACATCATCATCATCATGCATTAAGCATTTATGAAATTTCACTTTGTTAAATGTGTTTATCTAAAAACTCTAAAAGAATGAATGAGAATTAATGCAACGACATTAACGAATTGATTTACTCAAAAATATTCAGGAAACAGACTTGGTACAATCGCATTCTTTATGCTATCATTGTTGTTGTTGTTGTTATTTGTGTGTATGTCATCAATGGGGTGGTTTTTTACGACACATGTTTTATTGCTGTTTTTGATGTTTGCGTTCTATATAAAAGTCAAACAAACAATTCATAGATTATAGACAGAACATTTACTGAAAATTAAATTAAATTTTAGACCAAATTTTGTTTGAAAATTTTTTGCTGATAATTTTTTCTGTGTACAATTTCATCGTGTAAATTTAGTCGTATGCAACAAATTTGCGGTCATCGAATGTAGCCTCAATGATTTCAACACAGTATGAAAGTAGATCCTTAGAAACACAAAACTGCCAAAGGGGTTTTGCCAAATTGGTTCGGTTGTGGCTACTTGAATTTTGTCATTTCTTTTACAAGTTTTTACTGTGAGTTAATAATACGAAAATATTATTTTAGTTTTTTTTTTTGCTTCCACTGTTTAAAATAAACTATTTTGTGTCTTTTTTCCAAAATTGCACAAATGTATTTTATTTAAAATTTTTAATAAAAAATTTTCTTAATATAGATTTCAAATATATTTCATTTTTTTATGAATATGGGGGCTAAAGTTTTAGAGGAAAATTTTTTTAAAACAAATACAATAAGTAAGTCGCAGTTATCGTCTCTTTCTGCCACTACACCATATTCGCTCTTTTCTTCGCTATCTTCAAACAAGTTTTTCCTACACCAAACAAATTTGTGCTAAAACACCCTCAGGTGACTATGGAATGTACTTATTCGTTTGTTTTATACGCACAGTGGCGTATATTGAAGAAAAAGTGGTAATATATATGTAACTTGTAAAGTACTGAACGGGTTTGTCTAAAAACTAATATGATTGTCTAAAAACTAATATAATTCTACACACGAAAAATACATATCTATACACATAATAAAACTGTAAAACGGGCGTGTCTGTACATGAAATATTTTTTGAAAATGTTTATGGCGGCGTAAACAGTAATCGATGTAGAGAACAAAAACCAAATTTGGAATTTTTGTCTGTCTGTCCGAACAGGCTTCACGCAAAGCCCACTGAAGCAATTTTCATAAAATTTGGTATAGAGGTACTTTAGAGTCCTGATTCCAACATAGGGTACTTTTTACCGTGATAAAATATCTTATTTCTACGTTGAAATAGAAAAATAATAAAATATACCCAATTTTACTAATATAAATGTTGTTGGAAATTAGAAAGATGATTTTGTTTTTTTAACGTTGGTAGCACTGTTTATTTTGTATAACGGGAACATTAAAAAATATGTAAAGAACGTTATATCATTATATTTTACAGACACCTTACAGTCATAAAGCGAACTTTAAGCGCTCGAAGCGGGCGGGCACATCTAGTATTATAATATGTACAACAAAATCCACTGGAATTAGCAGGTTTTACTGTAAATCAAAAATAGACAATTTTAAATTAATAGATCAGTTAATCGGGTAGTAATTAACCGGTTAACCGATTGAATGCTGACCGATTTGTAAAATTTTAAGCCCGTTAGATGTTGCTAGATAAGGCAAAGAATTGCTTTTGTATATTTTATACTTTAAGAGATATTTCACTTCGAAATAAAATTTTTTAGCTTTTTGTCTCGTGTTTTTTTTTTTTGTTTTTTGGCTTTAAAATTTTTACTAAGCATCTCATTTTTATTTTAAGTACACCATCAAATTGCTGATAAAATTGTAAGTATACACACGGAAAAAAAGTTTGAAATATTTAAGTCCATTAAGTCTTTAAAAATGTCTAAACTTCGTTTTTTAACATAATAAGCTCATAGTAAAAAAATTATGTAAGAATCTTCAAGAAACCATAATTTTTTTTTTTTTTTTGAACCATCTTTACCAATCTCCTTGGGTATTTTGTTTTTCTAATGTTATACTTTCATACTGTGCTCAAATTGTTGCGGCTACATTTTCTTGTTGCACTGTGTAATCAGTCAAACGAATTTTTGTTATATATTAAATAAAGATTGAAAATGTTATTGATATTAAAGAAAAACAGGACTATTTTACAATTTTCTTATATGAATCAAAACAAATTTCCCTGCCACTTACCACATTTTATAAATATGTCACATAAAGTCCAATTATTTATTAAATAGTGTGTACTTTTAATTTCCCGTTTTTCCCGGAAAAACAAACAAATTTCCCGGGAACATTACCTAAGCTTTTCCCTGGAATTCTTGATTCCCAAACCCTAGTTGTCATGTTTCATTTGTAGCCTGCAGCTAGAATTGTATTGCTAGAATGAAACCACTTATTTATGCTTAAGCTTCACATTTAAAAGCTCAGCAGGAGCAACATCATTTTCTCGTCTCATCGCATCTTACATATTGTCTTGTCTCGTCTTTTGGAGGATGTGACTTGATTATATGTTGTTAGTAAATATTTCTTACAAAACCGCTTTTTACAGATGACCATCTATTTCAAAAACGTTAATGGTTTAACGTTTTATTTTATTTGTTAATACCCTACACTTCTATAGAACTATTGTTCTAGATATTTTCTCACGCATAACAACTTGACTTCTATATTGATTTTACAAATTTTTAGCAATTACGATTAAGTATTCCTGTGTGATGTTATTATCTAAACACATTTTTAAATCTTTTAAAATATTTTGTTCCATTTTACTTAGTAAATGTTATTTATGTCGACATATGCGGTTTTTTGCATCCTTGCTAGGATCTCGTTCTTACGTTATTTTTGTCTGAAATTTTTATACAAAGTTAATTTGGCAAATATGTGCCGAAAGTGTTAAAAAAAATCAACGATGTTCATAAGGTGGACACAATTTCAGTAATATTTTGTTTTGCTCTACTGCAAAAATCAGTTTTAGTACATATGTACGCCTTTATTTAAGAAAACGAATGATTTGCTTATAGAATATGGAGCTTGACATTAAGCTACTCAATCAGCATCGCTGTTGATATTTGTCCTTGAACACTAACAAGAAAATATTATAAGCTATTCTCTCAAGACCGCATGTTATGTATTCTCCTTAAATAAGTACACAAATCCACTCACAAAATAACTAGACTCAAGAGAGAATTAAGTTAATGGCCAGAGTAGAGATAAATTATTATTGAATAATCAATGGATACCACCCAACAAATTGGGAAAATTTGCAAATAGACCAAATGAGTCACGTGGGTACCATCGTTCTTTTTAGTTTCAATAGTATCAAAAAAAGTACAATTGTACCAACTTTATTATCCCTGGCTTTTCATATAAATTTCTGGCAAACAATGATTGTTTGCATTGTGGGATCAACACATAAAGCTACTTTTACGCACTATGTATTTTACAGTGGCTTTGTCAGCTTGACGATCCACCTGTAATTGTGCATGTCTGTCAAAATTGGCGATTTACAATTTTTGCTTTCACACTTAAGTTTTTAGTTCCATCTGACATAACCTATAATAGTTTACAACAACTTGTTTTGCGATATTTTTTTTTATTTGTCGCGAGAGTTTTGTGTTCTTGTATTCAATTTGTATATAAATTAATTAAAAATTTTATTTTTGTTAAAGAATATGTATAAATAAAGAGACTTTAATATATATTTGCCGAATCACAAACACTATGTTCTTGGTGCCACAAACAATTGATTTGCAATACAGCTGATGTCAGGTGCTTTGTCAGTTCAAAATAGAACACGCTCTAAAGCTGAAAGTCCATAACACGCGTTACACACGTTAACGCGTTATAAGCGGCAGTCAAAAAAGTAGAATCAGTGTAAATGTATGTGACGAGTTGCATAGCACAAAACGTAAAACGCTTGACGCGAAAAGTAGGTTTACTTTCTACTTTTGTATGCGTCGCATGTGCCATGAAAAAATTACAGCTGTTTTTGATAGCCAGGGATGACAAATTATATTATATTTTCAACGTTATCGATAAATATGTTTGTATGGTGGATTATTTTTTTAAACTTTTTTACAAAAAAGAAGTCTTTAATAGAAAACCCTATCGCAATAGAGTTTACAAATGTTTTCAAGAATAAAATACATTAAAATTAATTTTTTAACACAATTCTTTCATCAACAAAATTTTCATTTTATTTACCGATTAATTTTATGTAATAAGTTTCATCTCTGTTATGTTTATTAATTCTATCAATTTATCTTTATACTTTATTCAATATTGTACTGACACAATTAGATTTACATTAAAGTCAAGAAGAGCCGACAATCTGTTGGAATAGCTCTCGCTGAGTTAAAAAAACCACTCACTTCCCGTTCCAAATACAAGGGACGCACCCAAAACCGCCTCGTTTTATTTTGGAGCTTTGAGTATGCACTTGTTGCACAAAATATATTTATAAACTCAATAAATTCCACAAATTCTTTTAACATTTCAATTAACATTTTTGCAAAAATAATTTTTATTTAATAAAAATATTTACACTACAGCTGATGAAAACATAAACATTGGCGCACAAAAGGTGTTGCATGTAACTTGAATTTAGAAAGGCGTCTAAAGTATGAAACACACAAAACGCGCAACGCACGAAACGCGTGATATGGACTTTCGGCTTAATTGAAATTTTTTACACTGTAAAAGCAGGCTGACATTTACAGAAGCCAATTTTCTTTGCTTTTACACACCATGTATGCATTTTGCAGTGGGAAATTTGACAAGCACACTGTAAAATACATAGTGTTTCTATAATTATGCAGAGCTGATGGCCTTTGTAGCTAGTGCTCTATCCACTAACTTTATAATAATTAATTATTATTAAGTTATTAAATAAATAAATAAGTAATAAATAAAAGAATGTATCTTAAGATAGTCTATTTTTCGCAAGTAATTTTTAGTGTTGCCACTAGCATAAGTATAGTATTGCGATTACATATGTACATAGATACAATTTGAAAATATAAAAAAATAAAATCAAAGTTGGCAACGATACCGTAATTAATACCGCTACAGATTAAATACCGTTTAAAATTGAATACCGGTATCACTACCGATACCGTAATTGTTTTCGGTTGTAAAATACAGGTATTCAAATAACCTTTCCTTCAATACCGGTATCATCATTTCGGTAGGAAAAACAATATAATACGACAAGAATAAAATTAACTTTCAAATAAAGTTTTTAGAAAATGCCTGTTTCGCAAGTCGAATATATTTTTAAGCACCTTACCCAAACAAGGAAAGTTTAAATGTTTTGTTAAATTAATTTGGAGTCTTTTCAACCTAATCACGCACAGTGGAATGCAAATGAAAAAAAATTTATAAAAATAGAAATATAGCAGCTTCTAAACAGGCCGCCGATAATCACATGGAATTGTAGTTGACCTTAAATTTGAAATTTGAAGGGTGCCCTAAGGTCTTAAAGTAAGCTAACTCGTATGAAGCATAGTAGAGAATTTTTGTAACTGCGATAACCATAGCATACAAAATTAGGCCTATTTTTTATATAAATGTCAACTTAAGGTACATATGTATGTTTTCCCCATACGCAAGGCTGGAATCATTAAGTAAAAAGCCTGTTTCAGGGTCTTGTATGCTGTGAGTTATTCAGTAAACTTTTTACACCGAACTTCAAGTATGGTATAAATAGTCCCATGTTAGGATTTTCAAATCTTTTCTTGGAATTTGGGATTCCCAATATGCTCTTCTTGCATTCAGCACATAAATTCCGATATACTATGTAGTGCAAAATTCGAATCGAATATATCTATCTACATATAAATAAAAGAGTAACGTTATTGACTGACTGACTGATTCATCATCGCCCAGCCCAAACCTCTTAAGCTAGAAAGTTGAAATTTCGTATGTGGGCTCCCCTCAGGATGTATAGATCCACCAAGACGGGGTTTTGGGAAATTCAAACGCTAAGGGGGTAAAAACGGGTAAATTCGGTAACCTTATGTATCCGGATCTAACTAAGGTAGACACAAAATTCCAAAAATAGCATAATAAGATAAAAAAAATAAGCGGACGGGTCTTTGGTACTTTTTTGAAATTTTTACATTTAAGGGCCGAAAAAGGATAAAAATATAATTTTGGTACTTTTTGTTAACCGTTTATCTCCTAAAGTAATGAAGATAGAAATTAACTTTAAAATGCATTCTTCTATCCTTTCACAGCGTCTTCACGAGACATTAACTTTGAGATAACATAAGAAAAATCGTCGGCAGAATACTAAAATGTCGGCAAAAAAACAAAATGTCGAATTTTCTCTTAATCTCACACTAGGGGGAGACGTAATTTAACTTTTCCGATAAGATTTCATATTATGCAAATGCTCATCGAGTTAACATATACTACTTTTGCATAATTAGCTATTTTTTTATTAATGTTTCACACAAATTTAAATTTATGAATCAATTAAACACATTTATTCATTTATTTAACACAGAAATTTTATCAAAAACATCGCTTTTCATTTATTGTAATAAACACTCACACATGCACACTATTTTATTTTCATGGAGACATGTGTTTTTTGACAGTTCATCTCATAAGTTTGTTGTTATAAGAATTCTTATAACAACGCTCTCATAAAAATTCCTAAAACAGTGAGATAACACTAATTTGAAGTCTACACGTAACATAATTCTCTCTGCGATTGAATTTGACAATCTCATCTTATATATTATGTTACGTGTAGACCTCAAGTTACGAAGCCCTCAAACATGTTTTGGTACTTTTTTGTAATTCGAATATACAACTATTTTTTATGCAAATTGATATACATATTGATAGAATATGTTTGTATATTTTCACTAAGAAAGGATTTTTGAAAATTTTAATTCTAAGGGGATTAAAAGGGGTAAAATCGGTAACCTTATATCTTTGAATCCAAGTAAGGTAGACATAAAATTCTAAAAGCATCATAATAAAATAGAAAAATGAGGGGACAGGTGTCTGAAACTTTTTTTAAAATCTGTACATTTAAGGGCCGAAAAAGGGTAAACATATAATTTTGGTACTTTTTTTTGTTAACAGATTATCTCCTACAGTAATAAAGTCAGAAAAGTCCTTAAAAAGCCCTCTAAAATAGTTTTGTATTTTTTCAAATTTGAATATATAATGGGTAAAATTGGTAGCCCTTTTTGGTACTTTTTTCCATACAACTACTTTTTATGCACATTGATACACATACTGAATGCATATGTTTGTATATATTCTCTAAGAAATTTTTGAAAACTTAAATTCTAACGGGACTAAAAGGGGTAAAAACGGGTAAACTCGGTGTTCTTATATCTCCGTATCTAAGTAAGGTAGAAATAAAATTTCAAAAGCGTCATAACAAGATAGAAAAATAAGTGGATAGCTGTTTTGTACTTTTTTTGAAATTTGTACATTTAGGGGCCGAAAAAGGGTAAAAATATAATTTTGGTATTTTTTTTGTTAACCGTTTATATTTTAAAGTAAAGGCACTTTTTCGAAAACCTCCTTTTTTGAAAATGTAGTGTTAAGAAATGGTACTTTTTGGAAAATGTTTTTTGGAAAGGGTACTTTTTGAAAATGGTTACTTTTTGAAAAGTTACTTTTTGGAAAAGGTTCTTTTTAGGGCTCTGTATACCAAAAGTGTAAATTAATCTTATTATTTCGATACGCTTTACGTCTGTCTCAGAGTGTTTTCTCGAGAGCCGTAAGAACTACGGGCTAAAGATTAAAGGGTGTTCTAAAGCGAGCAACGAAACATGTTGAAATACTAATGTAATATACAGACACTTTTATTTAGACTCTCGAAATTTTCAAAGTTAGTTTTAATTGGTGTAGTCTGTAGAATATTTAACACGACAAAAATTAAAGGGTGTTCTGAAAGTTAATGTAATTTTGATTGTGTAGCTCAAACAGTTTGCTATATCTTGGAAACCGTAAGAGGCAAACTCTTGAAATTTTAAAAACTAACACTAAAAAATTCCAGAATTAAAAAAAATCAAAACGGAAAATCGCCAAAATTAAAAAATCGCTAAAACGCAAAAATTCGCCAAAGCTAAAAAGATCGCCAAAAAACTAACCAATTTTATGGTTATTTTTAAATGAGTTAATTATTTGTTTTTTATCAGCACAACAATGGGATAGCGAAGCACGCCGGGTATAGCTAGTTGTTAATAAAAAAGTTTATAACACTAAGAAAAATTTTGTTTGCACTATAACTCCAGGTGCAAATAAATTCTTTCTTTTTCCCAAAAAGTCATTTACAAAATTTAAAATGCTTAAGAACTGATCACATTGCTATAAACCAGATATAATTTTTTAGACATTTAAGCGTAGTATGCAGCTCTGCCAGAAATTCAGGCTGCCATAAGAAGTATGTGTTAAAAAAACTAACTGAAATTCAGGTTGGTAAATTTCTTAAAGAAATTTCCGTTTACTAGTACGCAGTTCCAAAAGAAATGTACACGGAATTTTGGCATTTATTGTCTATTACAGGCATGTAATAACAATAAGTGTAGAATTTTTTCCGTCAACTAAAACAAAAATTAATGTTCAGACAATTGTTTAGTCGCGGAATTTTTGACATTTCTAATTTTTCGTTCATTGTCATTGATTTTTAGTGTTGTTGTGTGTTGTAAATAAAAAAAATATATATAAATTTGTGTATATGCCAACAAAATTCTGTATAGAATTCTACACGATTATCTTTCCGTGTAGAAATAAATGCAAAACTCCAAACCTGAATTTCAGTGAGAACTGCATACTACGCTTTAAAATTGAGGTGAAGTCGTAGTGAAAATGCTTCGTTATGTATTTTTGTCTTCTGGTAGAAATATTATTAATACGGGATTTAGACGCAGAGTTTTTAGCTTGATTTTTTTAGAGTTGATGTTTGAACGGGATAAAAATACGGTTAAGCGAGTGAGAACTCCGAAAGATATTGCCTAAGAAAGTAAATTTCTTTTGGATTTGGTATCACGCTAAAGAACCTTAAACACCGTTTGACCATAAACATAAAAAATTAAGCTAAAAATTCATCGTCTAACCGCCAGTTTTTGACTTCAGTAATTAAATATTTATTTTGCTAATTTTCATATAAATTTTAATTGTAATTAAATACAAATTCCGTTTTTCAGTCGTATTTAGTTATTGGTATTTAATTGTCTCAAAAATAAGGTAGCTCCATAAAATATTATAAATTTCCCATAAATGTACCAAATAACCAGCTGTTCAACATAAACAAAGAAAAATTACAAAAAAATATTTTTCTACATTTAGGAAATAAGAATAATGAAGGGTTGCTGCAATGTTTTAAAAGAATAAAAACAGCTTACAAAATGATAGAAAGCGAAATATAGACAAAGAAACCCCAAATTTAACGCCAACAAAAGTTGATTTGTCAGCGGCCACAAATTTTTTGTTTGTACAAGAAGAACAAGGAGTCAAAATCATATGGTAATTTATAAAACTTAAATCGAACTTAAATGTCCAAGATTGGTGAATTAATTTTGATTTAAGTGTTTAATACAAAACAGAATTTTGTATTTAAAGCGAATTTAAACATAAATGACTTTGCGAATCCAAGTCAAAAATTGGCCGTAAGTCCCGTATAAGTATCGGGATTGGTATAAAAAAGGAGTAATTCAATTTTCTCGAAATCCCGTTTTTAAACGTTTTATGGTAGCCAACGTATAATTACACCCTCATTCAAGAATTTAGTAAGTTACAGTTGAAAATATGGCCACTTAAACAATTATTTTTGTATTTAAATCCTTTAGTTTTTATTCAGTTTTTTCCTTCTAGTGTAAAATATATATAATAAATTCAAGTTACGCCTTTCGTATATTAAGGGCCAGGCCGTTTTTAAAACGTGTGTTTCTGCTTTTTCGTATTAAATTTGAAAGTTTATAAATTGTAAATTTTCTTATTTAATATAAAAAAGCAGAACCGAGCGTTTTAAAAACGCCCGTTTAGTCTGGCACTAAGCCAAAGGTATGAAATAATATTTTTTAATGGGTTTGATCATAAGTTTGTGTCTAAAACGAGCTGCTGAACGAGTTGAACCCAAGTCTATTTTACATTGTCCGCAAAAAATACTCACATTCAATGTTTACGATGGTCACAACATGAATGAATACGTATACTACATAAAAAGTATGCGACAGGCACACAAATGTTCAGTTTTTTTATATTTCTCTTTACTATTTTCGTACGAGTACTATCAGCATTAAGTATGTATATAAACGTCAAAAAACGCACGAAGAAAAAGTTATAATGTACATGTCCGTGATTTTTCGTGGATTTTTTAAAAGAAAATTGCCAAAAAAAGGCAGACTAAAATGGCATAGTGTGAAAAGACACTTAGTAAATTAGCTCTAGTTTTTAACAATGTATGTACATATGTAATCAGTTTTTAAAAATCTGAATATTTGTAAAAGAATTTAAAAAATGGTGTTTCGTGGAAATTAAATTTAATCTTAATGGTACACTCAAAAGAAAAATCAAGTAATCCGTTATTAAATCCGTTTCATAAATCAAGTACAGAACGGCTTGATTCAAGAACGGATTTGAATTTACAAGAAATTATTGTATCATCCCTTACAAAGGTAAATTTTTGCTTTAAAGCAATCCCAATCTAAGGTCAATTATACATATCGAGGGTCTATATTCAAATAGTGCTATCGGAAAAATCACAACTTTACAGGAGAGAGAAAAAAACTGGTTTTTTTCGTTTACTCTAAGAGTAATAACTAAATTTTATTTTACAATGTTATTTAAAAACGACGTCTAAATCCTGGATAGGTAAATTTTTTATTAATTCCAGATATTCGCGCTTATATCTTTGATAGCACTTTTTACTATTTGAAACTTCATCAAATCGAACATTGAAATAAGCAGATAGCACTATTTGAACAAAAATAAAAATGAGCTGTAATGAAAACTAATTGAAGCTTTCATTTAAGTAACACGTAAATATTATGTACATAATATATTATGTATATTTCATAAATTTTTATTATTTTTTTTATACACAAATATTTTTTATGCAGATAGAACGCGCGTTATATAGCACAATAACAAATTGATTCAAAAAACACTTTGGAGATATTTTTTTTTATTTTCGAATTCAAATGATAGATGACAATTCAGTCAGAGAACACGTTGCTACAAAAAACGCATTTTGTAGAAAATTGCAGATAGCACTATTTGTATATAGGCCCTCGATATACACCTACAAAATTCCTTTGCATTCTGTAAAGAAGTCTTGGAGATTATCTGAACGAACACAGTGACACGAAACTTTCATACATAACGATATAGTGATTTGAAGGTCGGTTTCTGAAAAAGTTAAGTTCCACGATCTCAAAAACTACAAATTTGGAGTTGGCATGTTTAAATCTATTTGAAGCGATGAATTTTTAACGTATCTTATTAGTTCCTAAGCGTTTTGTTTGATTTCATATACTTAATTATAATAACGGTAGTATACCGGTAGTAGAGTTTCGGTAGCGGTATATACCGATACTGATATAACTCAAATACCGATACCGAATCATAAATAGAATTTGATAAGAATTAATCTAATAGTTGGTAAAATTAACTTCAAATATATTTACATATGTACATACATGGTTATAATTAGGGAAATAACCAATACTGATATATCGCTGATATTTCAGATTTTCCGATACATCGGTATCGGCGATATTTTCTGAGTTTAAAATTTAAAAACTCTTTATAAGTTTAAGTGTTTCTAATTTTAAGTAAATTTTTACTAAAATCTAGTAACAATTATTTGATATCAGTACAAAAGAAATAGTTCATATCCTTAAAAATAGTTCATAAATCTTCACAAAAAATTTCTTATATTTAAAGAAATATATACCGACTTCAAGAATATATTTATTAAAAATAAGAAAATGGTTCTTAAGTTTAAGGAAATTATCGGCCATGTTCTGTATTTCATGTGGAATTAAAATGTGCGGAGTCATCAAAGCATTGTTGTTGTAAATTAATCTTTGATAATTCCGCACATTTTAATTCCACATGAACATACCCGTATATCTTAAGAACTAGAAAATTTAATTTTAGTTTAAAAAATAAGGTTTAGGAAAAGGCTTACTCCTGATTAGTTCATAAAATTTTACTTAAATACTTAAAAAGTGTAAAACGCTATTCTCAATTTAAGTTCATACTTCTTCTTAATATTAGGAAATTTTCCTAAAATTTAAGAAAAAGTTTCTAAAAACTATTTTAAGTTAATAGCATACAAATTTTCAGGGAAAGTTTCCATAAACCTAGTTCAGATAAAATTAAAGGTGAAACAGTAAAAAACTTCTTCGATTGAGTAACAATTTTACTTTCTTATAGGAAGTAAAGTACTATAATAAAGGAAAGTTTCCTTAAAAATAGTTCAGATAAATAAAAAAAGCTAAATTGAATTAAACCTTTGGAATAGTGAAAAAATACTTAATTCTATAAAAGTATTTACCAGTTTTAATTATTTTTAAACAAAATTATGGGATATGTTATTTCGGAAATATTATTTAGATAAATGAAAAGATACAAAGCTTTTGTTAGATTTTAGGAAAAGTTTTGCTAAAATCTATGTAATTTTTTGGTATTTTACTGGAATATTTCAACTTAAAATACATTGTTTTGTAAATAAAATAAAACTGTGTGCAGGGTGCCCTGTTAGGCTAGTGGTTAGAGTGCTTGTCTATCAGCCGGAAGGTTGCTGATTCAATACTTGCCTCCTGCAAAGGTAATTAAAATGTATGTTTGGTAATGAATTATGAATATAATATGTATATGTAAATAAATCTTATGTGGTATAGTATTTAAGTAAAAATAAGTGCTAGAATTAAGGACAAATTGAACTTGAACTTACAAAAATTTTACTTAAGTTGAGGACATATGTAAAAAATTTGAGATTAGAGATGGATGAAACTATTTTTTCTCAAAACTCCGCATTTTATAGAAAAATTTTACTTAATTTTAGTAAAATTTTACTGAAACACAAAAAAAGACTTACTGTAAAATAGTTCACTATGTATCTATAAATTTTCATAAATTAAGTAAAATTTTCCTAGAATAAAGTATTTATCAGATGAATAATGAACTTACAGTAAATATCTCACTCTGTTCAAGTAGTATTTGGTTAAAATTAGCATCAAATATACTTCCTAACATCAAGGAAATTTGTACTAAATTCTTGGAAAAAACGGCTTTGGCGCCATACGACAACCTTTACGAACTCAAATTTAGTAAATTTTCCTAAGATTTAGTTCATTGTTTTGAGTGTATTAATATTAATTGATACTATAATTAATTTTACCATGAATTAAATTCAATTCGTTATTTTTTAAAGCTTATTAATATCAATTCTAAAAAATAATTTGTTTTTGTTAATTTTACCATCAATTCAAATCCAATTCGCTGTTTTTTAAATCTTAACTAGTTTTGAATATGCTTGTTGTTGGAAGAATTTCTCTTTTTCTATTACCAATCACCGAGTTGAAAGCGATGTTAGGAAAATTTTTTTGACGTAGCATAAACTGAATATACATATATTAAAAGCTGGAAATACAAAGTTTTAGAAAGGCTTTCTTGTTTGAAAGAATTTGCCTGAAGCTTAGTCCCATAATTTTTTTTCGAAAATTGGTGAGGAAGTTTAACTCTGTCATAATTGAACCGAACTTCAAAATAGTTTTTTTCTGGCGATGTAAATAAAACCAATTATTTAATCTTTATCTCAACGTTTCGTCGATGGTTTGTCGACTTCATCAGGAGATGAATTTTATTAAATTCTGTTAAAGAAAAATTTTTTTCCCTTAAATATATATTCACATATGTATGTATGTATAAATTTTTTAAAAAATATAAATGTTTGTAATGTAACACATAGTTCAACTTACGATTATAATTTTACATCACTGTCTATTTATTCGTTATTAAAATATTTGTGTAAAGTTGGACAACACGTACAAAAATTAATATAATAAATAAATAAAATAATTAAATTAAATCACAGATTAAATAATTGGTTTTATTTACATCGCCAGAAAAAATTAACATTGACCAAAAATAGCCCAAAGATATAAATATATGGAAATATAAAAATCTTGACAAACTAAGTATTACTTCATAATTGGTCACAAATACATTAAATAGTTTTTTTTTTGTTTGAAAGAGTTTGCTTGAAGTTGGTCACATAGAAGTGGATATGGAGCGGGCAAATTGGTATCCCGATATATTGATTATCGCATAACTATGCCATTTCTTCACCGATTTCAAAAATTTTTATTTGAAAGGGCACAAAAGGTTTGGTGCCATAAGAAATTGCGGACAAACACACAATTAGTAGCAGGATATTTGATATAACGCGTAATTGCGTCCGTATTATAATCATCATTTCGAAATCGGGGTTTTCAGAGTTATTTCGTCCATATTGCTAGACCAGATAGACGCATTAAGGACTTTTCCTCAAAATGTTTAAAGCCGTGCATCGCCGGGTCGAAAAAGCTAGTTATTTTAATATAAAGTTAACTGAACATGACTGAATATGAACTGAATGAATAAAATTTATTTTTGATATTAAACACAAGATGAATGAAAAATATACATACATATCGTCACAGACAATCAAAAAGCCCTAACATTTTAAGTTTTAGAGGAGAAGCATAAAACTTGTTTAAATGAAAAATAATTGACAATTAGTGCAAAATTTTACAATATATGTAAGTCAAAAAGGACCAAGAAATGCATGAATGTATTTGTAAAATTTTGCTCTAATTGTAAATTTATTTTTTATTTAAACAAGTTTTATGGTTCTCCAGTAAAACTTTCAAATTGTTAGGTAAAGCTTTTTGCATTTTCTGTGATGATAAACACAACATGAAAAAACATTAAGAAAAATTTTCATTTTTTTGACGTAATGTTGTGGAGGGCACAAACAAGATTTATAATTTTACTGAATTTCTATAGGGAGTAATGAAGTTCTCGAGCACCCAATAACGAAACCGGTTCTTCAAAACCCCAATTGTCCTCTCAACAATGTTTCTGGTTTTTGAGTGCCGCATGTTGTTATTTTCCCGACTGCCTTCATTTGTAGATCTATATGGCGTCATTAGCCAGGGTTCAAGGGGTATCCTGCATCACCTATTATATATACGGTGACCATTCGTCCTTTTTTTAAGAGGACAGTCCTTTTTTTACACGATGTCCTTTAAAATTTTTTTCAATAAAAGTGTCAACTGAATTCTCCTTTTTTTAATTGAATTGTCCTTTTTTTATCACTAATTTTTTGTAAACTCTATAAATATAAGTATGTATGTTACTACTTGTGCTACTTACTAATATTACACAGTTTGAATTATATTACTATATATTCACCCATATTATTTATGTCGAATTTGTGACTACGACAAATTGTTCTAGAATAAAGAAAACTTTTACATGTTTTCTTAATTCTATGACTATTTGTCGTATTCACAAATTCGACTTCGACATAAATAATGCGGGTGATTATATACATATAATATATCAAATAAACTTAATACTACTTAAAATACACAGCAAAAAATATAATGTTTCTGGAAGCAGTAAAAAACATTCATGTGTTCCACATGCGATGTTTTTAAGCGCTTCCGAGGATGCTCAAAAAGAAGGCAGAGATCTATCAGTGTTCATAATCTTTAAATTGCAAAGTTAGTCAGCATTTTACATTTACATATTCAACAAAAACTCCAAAACCAAACTACAAAATCATACTCAGTATCATTGTAGCTTTCAACAAAATAGGTTCTAGAGAAAACATTTTATACTCTTTTCTAGTCGTTAGAGCGACGAGTGTACATTCATAGTAGCTGTGTTGGTATTTTGCCACATACAGTGTGTAAAATAAATGACGGAAAAGAAAGTGCTTTTTATTAGAAATAAAAAGATATTTTTGGAAAGACTAAGGGGATTGGATCAAAATGTATTGAAAATTTCTCCATTTTACCAAGTAAAAATATCAAATTCAGTGTGAACGGCATTACTATACATTTATACGACCAACACAATTTCTTGTGATATAATTAATAAAGTTAATGAACAACTTAGCGTTTACTTTACCGTGTTACTGTACTTCAAAATTCTCTCAGCAGTACAGTTGCAAAATATTTTTGGGCAGCAATGTTATAGAGAATTGTCGCACGAATTGTTTCAAATAGACACTAACACATTAAAAGTATGCTTATCTTCTAAGTTTCTCATCCATTATATGAAAGAAAGAGATTTATAATAAAACATGATTTGTTTTGTCTGTTGTTTAACGATAATACAATTGGATGAGGCAATAAGACGAAGAAACATGATTTTAGAGAATTTTTGATGCTTTAAAAGAAGCGCTGTTTTATATAAAAAACAAGAGCTCCAAAGTGAGACATCGCGAACAAAAATCATGCATGTTCGAAGCGCTTTTCGAAGCAAGAGACGCAACAACAACCAGCTTCTCTCACTTACAAACCTGCTTCGGCGGAAGTAGTAGTTTTTGCTGGATATTTATTACGTTTCGAAATGTCCTTTTTTTTTGTTTAAAAATATGGTCACCGTAATTATATATAGTATTACTATATTATATTTACACACAGTGTTACGCGAATAAATACCCAATAGCCAGGTGTTTCATTCTCTATCTCGATATTTCCATTCCAATTGAGACCTCGCTTTACATAAACTCCATATATGCGCATCGTGGTTGCATACGGGATATCTTGTGCAGTATGTGTACACTTATGCTCACCACTATTAGTAATGTATAATTCATGTACACTTACGCTCACCACTGTAGTAATTTAAGAACTTTAAATTACTAATAGTGGTGAGCATAAGTGTACACAGTGCATCTTATACGCATTTTGTTATCGCACAGCTAAGTAAAATATATTAAATTTACGAGCATTGTAATCGTTTAAAAAAATACTCACCACTACGGTATTGATGCTAAAAAATTCTTTTCTATTATAATAAAGGAAATCCTCTTCGGATGGTATTATAATTTTTATATGTGTGCCGTCAACACACATAGTGACCGCTGGAAATCCAGCCTTCGCATAAAACTCTTGCTTTGCTAGCGTCTTTTCCTCCTCAGCCTGGTCAAATTTTATCCACTGAGGGCAATGATTTGCCTCCATTATTTAAACGAAGGACGATAGCGACTTTGACACTGTGGATTGAGTCATCCCGACATTATAATCTGCACCTTGGTAGCTTCCTTCAGCAAAGAATCTCAAAGCTTCTACAACTCGGTTAAGCGGTGATAAGGATGCTAACGTGTTCGACTGTGCTTCTTGTGCAAAAGTGTCTAACACATACTTAAACGTTTCTTTATTTAGGCGAAAGTTTTTTTGAAATCTATAAAATTAAACTAATTATTTTACACACATTTAAAACAAATATCTTGCAATTTATCACTCATCTCGAATGGATTGTAACTGTCTCCCAATTTTCGCGTTTCAATTCTTGAATCTGCATTCTGGAGTACGTTGTTCTAATCTTCCAACAACAACGACGCTGCTATCGATTCCATTTCTTCCCGAAATTAAAATAAACTTTACTTTTTTTACAATGATGTATAGAAAATGAAAATACCACCTCCGGCGCTACAGGATTTTTCATATTGAAATATTTCGGACACACATAACTCTTAATTATGTTATGGCATTTCTGTCTTTCCGCAATTAAGTTATGTGTTTATTTAATAAACATTTTTACAGTATTGAAGCACTATTTACTTTATTTATCACCTCCGCCGCGATATTACACTTCACACTGGAATAGTTTGGCCACAAATACCGCTTACTTATATTCTGTTTTTTTTTCTTTCTGCAATTAACTGATGTGTTTATTTATTTATAGTTGTCACAATATTTAGTTTTTATACATTTATTACTGTTTTTCTACTAAATTTAACTTTTTACAATTTAACAATTATAATGTTTACAAAATTTCTTTTTTTTCTGTTTCTATTTCATACGTTTCATAGCAAAAGCAGCTGGTTTTAACATACTCTTCTCTTCTTCTTTTTTTTCGATTAGGTTTTTTTCAGAATAGCATTTTTCTATTCCAGTGTAACTGAATAAAGGCTCATTTAGCTGACCGTAACGTTGATGTAGTTACATGTGCTGTTCGTTTCTGTCTCATAGCTTTTCAATGTGACAGAAACGATCAGCACATGCAACTACATCAAAGTTACGGTCGGCTAAATGAGCATTTAGCCTTAAGGGTGAATACTTCCATATCTTCTCAATGTATTTTTGGAAAAAGTTAAACACAGATATATGTACTTATGTACGCATGTTGGAGGAAATGATTTTGATGGTCAAAACAATTATTTATTTTTCATAGTCATCCATCCAGTGTAATACAGAAATTGACCAGATAGTTATCGATCATGTTCCTTTTTCTGTTTATTAAAAAAGATACAAAAAAATTGTCTTTGTTTTTTACTAAGAACCAAATGTGTGCAACTAAAAACAAAAAAAAATTTTTTGCTAAATGTTATTCTTGTATTTGCTAACACAGACTACCAGACGAGACACGAGAGTTCCGATATTATGTACCTATATCTATCTCCCTCATACGAACTATATGACCAAAAGAAAATACAAAATTTTCATGTTTGTTTACATATTAATTTTCTAGCGCAATAAAATTAAAACGAATTTTCACAGGTAAGCGTAAAGATGGAAAAAATTTTAGTTTTGCTTAAATAAATGTATTTATTCCTATTTTATTTCAGAAAAAACGGAAAGTGATCACCAGAAACTAGTTTTCAAAGTCATAATACATATTTTTATATTTTTCAGCAGCGTTGGACATAGTTTTTGGTTGGACAAGCAAAATGTGAGTATATTCATACATATGCATGTAACTTTAAAAAGCAAAGTTAGATTTTAATAGTTCATTTCTCTTTTTAGGAAGTGCATTAAGGGATGTCCTCCTGGAGATGATCTTCACCACAATCTTCACTCCTTTCCGAAAAACCCAATCAGGTAAGTTTGCTTGTATTAACATATATATTTGTGATTTGTGAAAAAGTGCGTTGCAGAGTTTTCAAATGAATGTTTCTTTGCAGTGATACATTACAACTTATTCCTAAATGTAATGATTAAAATTGTAATGTATTCTGCTCCCAAATGTTAATAGGCATGGAAGAGCATTATAAAAGTATGACTGTCTTCCTAAATGTAGAATGTTTGCTACATATGAACATATGAATCTATACAGCACATACTTTTATAATACATACAGAGTCCTTCATCATTGAACACTGCAAAGAAACATGCATATGTATACATATCGCTCCTTTATTGCAACGTAGTCATATCTAAAAAAAACAAAATTTTTAAGTTACTTAAGAAAAAGTCTTTAGACCTTCTTTATATGTAAACAAATTTTCAGAAACATCTATCTGAACCGAAGCTATAACCACTAAAAAGCTAAAACCGCCCATATACTTGCTAACATTTTTAAAAGTTTAAACGCGTTTTGCAAAGTTTAAGTTTTTTTGAGATGTGACTACGTTGCAATAAAGGAGCGATATGTACTTAGATAGTCAAACTAACTTTGCAATGTACCAATACGGTTCCAATAATCTATTGATACATTGCAAACATACGTTTATGAAGTCAGGCTGTTTCCAAACTTTTGAGATGGTAATTCCTTATGTTCAAAAAGAAATTTTTGGCCGTTTAAAATCAAATTTGGACGGTTTTCTAATTCCAACTCCGTATTTCAACTATAAGTTTGAACAATATCTGATTTCAAAAAGGTATAATAGATTCTGAAACAGAAAAAAAATATATACACTAGCCGAAATTGTATTAAACAATTTATATACCAACTACGACAACGTTTGCCAAAGAACATAAAAAGATTCTTATCAATGCTCTATGTTTTTTGAAACCATAGTATCCAACACAGAATTTTTCAACTATTTTTAGATTTTTCCCTTACTATTTTGCTTCATATTATATGTTTTATGCATCTGTTTTTAAAGTAAATAAAAGTAACACAATAGTCGAAATAAAGCAACATAATTTTTAATTTAGTACTTTGTATTAAATTGTAGAAAAATTTTATTTGTTAAATGATATTAAATAGAAAGAGTTTAAATTTTACTGGAATGCTTTTATTTTTGCAATTCGATACCAAATTTTTTTAAAGAGGAAAGTTCACTTAGATGTCACTTTCCTCTTTGCTTGCGAATTGAAATAGCTAAGTTTTTTGTGATTGCGATTTCCAACACACCAGTTTAGTGACTTCGAGTCGAAATCGTATTTCTTTTGCGAAATGCTATTTTCAGCACTTGGGTGGTTGTTATTGATTGAATGTTTTTCATTTAAATGACCCAAAAATATATTTTCATATTATTTATACCTACATAAACACCATTTAAACTATAAACAATTTTAAAATAATGAAAAGTTACTATTGCAAAGCTGTAAAAAAAAATTTTTGCTTTATTTTTTGGCCTTAAAATTCCTTCATTAAAACCTGATTTAGCTTTATATTATTTTAAAATCTGATCACACTGTTACTGAACTAAAAATTCTTGTATGCATTTATTTCGTCCAAATAAATTAATTGAATAAAAATTTCAATGAACTCATTATTAAGGATTCAAAGGGAAGGAATTTCAATTCATGTCTTCATTCATACATATATGGTGGAAAAAATAATTTTTCGAATGAAAACTGAATTGCAATTCTTTTCATTTAAGCTCTCAATGAATTCATTCAAACTTTAATTTAATCAATATTTCTGTATGGAACGAATGCATGCGGAATTATGAAGTCATGTGGAATTAAAATTTGCGGAATTATCAAAGCATTGTTGTTATAAATAATAATTTTAGGAATAATTTTTTCTGTGAATCTATGAATCATTCAGGCAAAGGATTGTTATATTTTAAATGCATTGGCATTGCCTAAAATATGAATTTATTTAAAATATGAATGAATTCATAATGAACTAAAAATTCTTGTATGCATTTATTTCGTCCAAATAAATTAATTGAATAAAAATTTCAATGAACTCATTATTAAGGATTCAAAGGGAAGGAATTTCAATTCATGTCTTCATTCATACATATATGGTGGAAAAAATAATTTTTCGAATGAAAACTGAATTGCAATTCTTTTCATTTAAGCTCTCAATGAATTCATTCAAACTTTAATTTAATCAATATTTCTGTATGGAACGAATGCATGCAAAAATTTGTAGCTCATTTGTAGCAATTTGTAGGTTTCAGTTGATCACCTAGGGTGATCAACTACATTACAACTCTTTTCTTTTTTAGACGAGCACAATGGTTGAATCTATTAGGCGTGGAAACATCAGTGCAGTTTATACATGTTTGTAGTCGCCATTTTGCTCCTGAAATGATTTTTGGAAAGAGACTCAGCAAATTTGCAGTTCCTATTCCTGATAATAAGTCTCTAACAAAAAATTTAACTCCTACTCCAAACGAATTGTTATGTTCTGACAGAATTACTGAGGTCGGTGGTACTTCGAATGTTGCCTTGCAAAATGAAGATGGCGGCGTCGCAAATGAGTTGGATGTAGATGATATAGCTTTGCAACATGATGTAGACTTTTTGTTAGGAGATGTAGGGGAAGAGGTCAGTGTAGGGAAACAGTATCCTACTTTGGATGTTGATTTCGCAGAGGAACTAGATTATTTAGTAGATGTGGTAGAAGATGTCGGCGTAGAGAAACGGGATTCCACTTTAGATGCCGATTTTGTTGATGAATTAGATTATTTGGTAGATGTGGTAGATAATCTCGGCGTAGAGAAACAAAATCTCACTTTCGATGTCGATTTCGCTGATGAATTGGATTATGTAGTAGAAAATGTCGGCGAAGGTAAACAGGACCCCATTCCGGATGATGTCGGTTTTGCAGAAGAATTAGATTATATGGTAGAAGATATCGGTGTAGGCAAAGAGAACATCAAAGAAGCATCATCAAGAAATTTTGAAATTGTGGACGCGCGGTGCAGTCAAGTTTCGGCCATGGAGGAAGACGTCGAAATTTTGGGATCAAACCGATCCACAAAAAGGCAACTAAAATCAGTACGTGCAGCAATGGATCATTTCCGTGATCGTGACTCGTCAATCGTATAAACTATATGGGATTATAGTACGTTCACGTATGTCGTAATCCGAAAATGGTGGTTTTACGTGATGAGTTGTACGTTCACGGATGCGACGATTTGAGCCCAGAGTAATTTTGTATTCATCACGACAATCCAGGGGTAAGTGTAGCGAATATAAAAGCTTCTCCTTGCCCAAGATCATCATGCGTGGTGAAGAGCCACATCCTACTTGAGGTGGTGCTGTTTCTAGCAAAACATGATGGATCTAGACCAGAGAAGGTCGAAAAAAAATCTAAAAACTGTCCACCACACCTTTTCAAAGAGATTGTTTTCCATCACATACCTGAATCTTTTTCTTTATTTGTTTGGCTTCTGTTAATAAATAAAGTTATTAAATTAAAATAAGTGTATTAATAAATAAAGTTATTAATACAAAAAATTGCAAACCACTTCAGGTATGTGATGGAAATCGGTTTTGAAGCAATTTTAAATGCCGTTTTTTATAATTTTTGTGATAAGATCGGTTTTGAAAACGAAGCAATTTGAAATGCCGTTTTTAATACGCTTCATCCAATTTTTATAATTTTTGTGATAAAATTCTTTTTAATAAAGAAATATTTTTATAATATTTGCAGTTATTTTGGCGGTGGTACATTCGATTTTGCAAAATCATGATGATTTAACGAATCAACAGGAGCAACAATCTATGCAAAATATAGCCACTAGTGCTGCATCTAAGGCACAATCTGCCAACCAGCAGCAAACGTAGCTGCAGCAGCAACAACAGCAGCCACAAACAACATCAGCCAACATCAGCAACAATTACATCAAATGCAATTGCAGCACCAGCAAATACAACAGGAATTGCATCAGCAACAACAACTTTTACACACATTTCTGTAATAATGCTATGTATCTCAAAATATAATTTTTTTAGAGAAAATAAATGCTAACGCCCACAGTAATTAAAAAAAAATTTTTATTTGACTAAATTTTTATATTTGACTAAATCGGGAAAACTGTAAGTACGCTGAAAACTTGCAACAAGTCGCTTCTATCGCAAAGTTTGCAAAAAATCGCGAGAAGTTGCAAAATCTGAAACAAGCCCTAACATTTAGTAGAATTCGCCAACACCGTTCAAACAGAAAAATTTGGGAAAAAGCATTAAATAAATCAATTGTCAAGTTTAAAACATATTTTTATAAAAGAATTTATTAATATTTAGATAAACTTTGTTACAATTCCAACTACTCTTTCATTTATTGTGCAAAATTTCTCAAGGCTGCTACCACTCCCATACCATACATAAGTTTTTCCTCCACTTTTTTCCACATTGTTTCTTGCACTTCTGACAATTCTTCCAAACTAGCCATAACTTCTTGCATTTCTAGTAAATTTCAACCATGCGAGCGGAAAAATACACTTATGTAAAGATTTTCCTCAAAGTCAATCATTGAAGGTCCTAATAGTTTCATATGTTGCACACTTTTTTCATAGTCTTGAGTGTCGGCTGAATCTTCTAATAATTTTCCAAAATTTGTCAAATTGTTAAAGGAATTCGCTTGAAGAACTCGTGAATGTAAGTCGTCATCTGATTTCGTTGCTTTCACATCGAAATTTATTTCTAAACCTGCCAGTGTAGGTTGGAAGAATGGAGCTTGTTTGGCACCTTGGGCGGTGCTTTCAGTTTGTTGCGTTTCTTAATTATTTCCAAATCTAAAAGATTTTGCCATCTAGAAACCGACACACCAGACACTTTCGCGATGACAACGTATTATTGAAATACCATCTTGAAACTGCTTTAGAGCAAAAAGTTTATTACCTAAAGAAAAAATAATAATTTAGTAAAATTTTGATTTGTTTTTGCCCTTTTAAATACTCACTTTTCTTTTTCGAAGCCTTTTTTTATTATAACTAGCATTGTCCAAACTTCTACTCAAAGTTTCCTATGTAGAACTAAAAGCACTTAAAGAACTATCCTCTACAGATGATAATATAGTTCGACCACTACTGCCATCAGGAGATGTTGTATAAATGGTTCGTTTGGCATGCATGTGGCAGTTGTGACTGAGTTTTCTTGAGCCTGCACTTGGCTGGCAACCTATAATACGTACAGGGTTTTATAAATAAATATATGTATTTATATCTAAATTTGCTAAATAAAAGCTTACCTTTTTTTCCTCCAAATTCCAAAATGCAAAATAACCATTTGTACTAGAAGAAGCCATAATTGGTGGTCCGTCTTTGTGACCCCTGTAAATATGGCTTATATGCTTGCCAGCACGCCACGCATAAATGCATTTATTGCAAGCTGTGTAAATATCACAGACTACTTTGTGGTAAATATGAAAACGATCCGTAGCCACTGCGGTGATTCATCCGGATGTTGGCCGCTGACATGAAGCAAACGAAAATAGGTTGATGTGGAAACTTGAAATGAAAAACAAACACATCACTTGAAGCAGTTAATTTTTATTTATTTCTTTTATTTAATTCTTTTTTTATGCAATTATGTTATTTATTTCTTTTATTTGCATCACAAACACAGTAGAAGTTCTACATTTCATAATTTATACACACATTAAATTTTTTTGTTTTGTTTATTTCTACTTCTTCGTAGAACTATATCTGTCCCTTTTTAATAAATTATATGCGCAAAAAAAGCTGATTTTTTCATTTTGGAAATGTCAAAAGTGACCCCTCTGTCATACTTTGTGTTTGCTAATGAACTAATTTATTGACATAAAGCGAAGTCACACAAAAAACACTACAATATTAACCCTCGGAGGTATAAGGGTTTTTTGTCGCTAAATGGTATAACCAGGTCTGTGCAGACCTATATGGGATTTGTATGGAAATGCATAGTCAGTTGTCCTAGAAGTGTCTATAAATGCATTTTATGCTAGGAAAACCATAAAACGAATAATTAAAACGCATTTTTATACATGCCAGGGTTAAGAACTACAACCAATGAATGCAGACAGGAATGGCAGAAAAACAATGTACATACATAAGTATGTACATTTTTAATGTGACTTACTTTAAGGTGAATTTATTTGCAAAATCGCTTCTTGCGGCATTATTTCTCTTCTTTGTTTATTTGTATGTATTTACTTATTTAGCTTTTTTAATTTTACCATTCATACCGATTCGGTGTAGTGTAAAGTCATACTTCTAGATCCTTCCAAATGTTCGACCTATAAAACTTACTAAATGTGCCGTTTCTTTTTTCTTCGTTTTCTTTATGCTTGTTGCATTTCAAGAGCTCTTGCAACCGCAATTGTATTGCGTTTCATTATTAATAATGTGCGTGTGACATCATTACAATTGCAAGTATGCGATTCTTTTTAAGGAACGAAATTTAAAGGACGGTCTGATACGTGGTAAAGCAGAGGTTCTTAAGTTGCTATGCTTATGCAGTGTTTAAATCAGGTATCACCAAGTCCCTTTTTATTTTGACCTTTCATATTCTACACTAAAACGCAAAACGTGATTTAAAGCTGCTTTTTGCTACATGTGTTACAAAAGAAAATGTGATGTCAGTTGCAAAAATGTCAGACGTTTTTCAGTTTTTGCAGTTCAATTAAAAAACTATGGGATTTTTGACAATAGTTCGCGACCTTAGTATTGTTTTGGCCCACCGACCATTTAAAAAAAAAACCAAGTTAAGCATAGGGTATATATATTTTGAATACCCTCTTTCAGATATTTACATGGAATAAAAAGTTAATATTGATGAAACTTGGTATTTTACTTGAAAAAAAACTTGTTGAAACGTCACATCGCGACCTTAGTATTGTTTTGGCCCACCGATCATTTAAAAAAAATCGAGTTAAGTATGGGGTATATATATTTTGAATACCCTCTTTCAGAGTCCAAAAACTGTTTCGCGAAATTGTTCCTGGTTTCTGATATATCAAGCATTAATTTTGCTCGATATCATCATTTTTCATAAATTAAAACAAAAAAATTCTTTTTATTCCATGTAAATTATCCTTTCTAACAACATTTATACGCTTATTTTCAATAAAAAGTAGAAAATTTCATCTCAATAACAAGTTACTCAATACACAGCAGTCAGTATACACATGGAGCAACAAAGGCTACTTTTTACAAATAAAATAAAAATGTGGCTACTGGAGCACATAACAAGATATTTTCCTTTCAGTAAAAATATGTTAATTTCTAATCGGATTGATGAAAGTTCACAAAAATGTACATTTTTCTTCCAAACATATGCCGGAAGCAGTGGTGAGAATACAAAAAAATTCTATCGGATATATTTTGAGAAAACTTTATGTAAATCTTCTTTGTTGTTTTTCTCCATTCCGACTTTTGGCATATGGGCCAAAACATTACTAAGGTCGCGATTTAAGGTACACAAGCACAAACAATACAAAACTAAATTGGACTATCATTCTCGTTGTTTTTGTTTTGTTTTACACATTGAAAAATACAAAACAAAACGAAAGCAAACGTTTCGTTTATTTTCCTACTCTGGTGGCTGCTCTTACTTAAAAAGCGAAGTCGCCAAATCTAACTCAAGACGGCTGTGGGCACGTCCGTCTGTGTAATATAAGTTTCGCCGGGAGTTTGTTTTATTTGCCGCATTACAGTTGAGGAAGCTGTAGTAATAGTGGGTGAAAAAAGAGGTATCCTTTCGTTAATCGAAGTGAATATGAAGTGTGGCCTTAATTAAAATCAAGATATTTCACAAGCATTACTTGAAGGCCCTGTACATGATGTATGCAGGCAAAGATGTATGCAGGTAGTGCTATGGCCAGCGTTGCCACGATGATGATTTTATCATATTTTTAATGATTTTTTTGACAAAAATATGATTTGATGATTTTTTCCCGCAAATTATGATTTTTTTTGTCTCGCAAATGATGATTTTTCTACTTGTTATTAGTAAAAAACAATAACATAGCAAACATAACAATTCTTGAACTAAAGCAAGCAGGATATGTCTGGCAACTCTATGCTTGAGTGAACGTATTTTAATCAGCACTCGGTTTAGTTCATGAAATTTTCTTATTTCTGAACTGTTATCTATATTTAAAATTGCTGCATATAGTGCCGAAATTTTCTGTTTGCCTTTTGGATTATTGTCTTCATTGGTATCCCCATCTGGAGCATTTTCTCATCATCAATATCACCTGATTTTTGCCGTGCTATTGTTGCTGTCGTACATAACATTAAATTCTCGCCATTTAAATTTGGATTGTCGGTGATGTTATTATTAAATTCTGGTTGTTGCTGCTGTTGTTCATCTAGCTTTAGTGCGCCTTCTTATACATTGTCCGCTAGCCAGTGATGGCGCCCGCCAAAAAGAATTGCAAGTGTGGGACTTGTAAACAGAATATGAATGGTGCTCGTAGCATTCAATGTGATTTGTGCTCCAGCTGGTTACACAGCCCCTGTGCTGGTTTTTCTTATAGTGACATGGATAAGATCGATGAGGTCCCAGGAACCTCATTTATTTGCCCGACCCTGCTGCAACAAGTTGAGTCTGCTTTGGATGCCAGAATTTGTTCACTTGAAGAGGAGAACAATTCATTATACAAAATGATATTTAGTTCTGATATTGTTGTTGGTGGTATACCAGAGTGTCTAAGTGATGTGACGGATTATGTTATTAAATTGGCTTCGTTTTGTGGTATTCTAGTTGAGCCGCATGATATTAATCAAGCTATCCATATTAACAATAGAAAGGCTATTCTTGTTCGTTTTAATAATTTCTCCATTCGTCAGAGGATTATGGATGAATATTTTAAGAGTATTAAAACTCATCCCTTGATGGCGTCCTAGTTCAAAAATCATGATAAAATTCCAGGCAACCTCCTTACTCAGCGTGCCATTTTAGTCCTGCCGCTAGTAAATTAGATACCCTCTGTCTTAAGCTACGTCGACTTAAAGCTATTGTCAAATATAGAGTGCTGAATAGTTCCAAACCTTACGCTGCTAAGTGTTAAAACTGTTGAGTGTGATGCTGGGGGATGTGCGGACTTGCTTAATGATGTTTCCTGTGAATCTTCTTCGCTGAACTGAACTTGGATACTTTGTTATTCTTACTCTTTTTTCATGTTTTATTTTAATGCATGTATATGGCATGCATCTACTCACATGCATTCATAATATATGGATGGGTGTGAGTGGATATATGTTTGTACATGTGGGTATGTGTGTGCATATATACCCTGCAGACAAAGTAACTGGTACGTAGTTGGAACTATACAAGTTGCTTTTTGCTTCAGACTAGTTGCCTATCTATCCTTTTTTCATATATCGAACTATCGATTTTAACATTGGGTTGTCCTAGGGGACCAACTAGTTCATTTGTATACAGTTATATCCTAGTTGGAGTCCTAGTTATTGTAAACTAGTGCGCTTACTAGTTTTTTATTAAGAGTCTTGTAACTCTTAAAAAAACTCAACCGGGGTACGAACACGCATTCTTCATTCTTTAAGGCAAGTACTCTACCCACTGAGCACCATTCTACTTATTTTTTTAATAGCTAACAGTTGGTTTTATATACAATCGTATACCTGAAAATTTTGTAATTTTTTGACTAGTATCGTTACTAGTCTCGATACAACTCGTAATATGATTGTGCTTTTTTGACTAGTATCGTTACTAGTCTCGATACAACTAGTAATGTGATTGTTCTTTTTTGACCAGTAACGTTACTACTCTTGTTACAGCTAGTAATATTACTGTCGTTTTTTGACTACTAACATTACAACAGTAATATGACTGTCCCAAAGCGTTACTAGTTGTAACTTTAGCTGCTGGGTAGCTATATATCGGCATTTGTGTGCTGATATGTGTAAAGTATGTGTGGGCGTATATTTAGATACAGATATGCGTGTATATATTATATTTGATTTATCTTATTATTGATGGGATCAAGTGTGATGTCCTATTCTGGATTAATATTTTGTTTTGTGTTTTACTTACTGTACGCCACACTGTGTCTTCGGTAATTTTTATTAACTTTTTTTCTGCTTATATGAATATTGTGTTATGCAGCATATTTTATTATGGCTTTGAATGCCTTTTTATGACAACCGGGTGTTGTAATTAATAATTTTGGATTCAACTTAATTAAATGTATATTATATCTAAATTCTTATTAGTGTTTTGTTTCCTTTGCTGCTTTTTGCTCCCTCCCCCATTTATAAACCTGTTTTCTCGTTTTTTTACGTCTTCTAGTGAGAACATGGGTCCTGTTGTGAGTGGTAACTCCTATCTCAGCAATGCTTTGCGTGGCGGCCCAGATCAGCTTCGTGTGGGTCATATGAATTGTCGTTCTCTCAGGCCGTCTGCTACTTCTATTAATTTGATTGAATTCGCTGTCTTCTGGAGGATTGTACGTTTGATTTGTTTGCTGTTTTTGAAACTTGGTTTGATTCTAATGTCTCTAATCAAACCATTAGTATTCCAGGTTACAAAATTTGTCGTCTGGATCGTCCGTCTAGAGGGGTGGGGTTGGTACTTTTGTGTCTAAGTGAATTCGATTTAGGTTTGTTTGGCTCGTGCGAATCTCTTTATTGTTCTCGATTGGCGTGGTCTGCCTTATGGGAATCTCTTTATGTTTGATGAACTTCAGGACTGCATATTCTCTGAGTATAGTAACAATATTGTGGTTGGTGATTTCAATTGTAACCTTTTTAATGCAGGTAGATCGATTCAATTTAGGTCTCTGTGCCTTAGGTTAAACTTATCTGTTGTACATAATTCTAAACTTATGCATTACGAAGTGACTAATGATACCACCTCTCTTTTAGACTAGTTTCTGATCAGTGAGGCAGGTGCAGGTGCAGTGCCCATCATTGACTGATCATGCCCTTATATTTACGTGTTTTCGGCTGCAGGCTCCTACTGCCCAGGATTACTTTGAATATCGCGACTACCGTAATATTAATTGTGATGGGCTCTTACTGTCGCTATATAATTTTCATACTGCTCTTATATATGGTTTCGCTGATGTCGACCTAAGGTATGCTTCCCTTTCATCTCTGCTAACTTGTCTGTTTTCGTTTGTACCGATTGTAAAGAGAACTATACCTACTGATTGTGATCCTTAGATGGGCTCACCGGATATTTTTTGGGCTAGGTCTCTACGTGATTTAGCCTTCTCTGAGTTTAAGCTGAACCGTTCACTTGAAAATTGGAGTCAATACTGTATTTATAGAAATAGGGTTAAGAAGGTCATTCGTTGTAAGAGACGGGAGTACTTTTGTAGGCTATTTACCGGTCTGGATTCTGCCGGCTTGTGGAGAGTACTTCGGAATTCTGGATGCGTTGGTGATGGTAATGCTACGTCTTGGGACGGGCCATGAAAAGGGCCTTTGTTGGGAATTTCAATCCTAATGGGAGTGATGATTTTATGGAGTTTATGAGTGCTGCCGCTTCCTTCTCTTTTCGTTGTGTGATGGAGGCGGAGGCGGATGCCTTGCTCAAAGTTAAATCGGCTGCTATTGGTGTTAACTGTATTCCTATTAGGTTTTTTTAAACTTATTTTTCCTTATGTCTCGCAGCTGCTGGTTCACGTAATTAATTGGATTCTTACTACTTCTCTTTTTCCTGCCTCTTGGAAGACTGCTAGGGTTGTGCCTCTTCCCAAATGCAAGATGGTGAGTAGTCCCGATGATTTTAGGACCAGGTGTTGCAATCTGTTTGCGCAAATATATATGACTCACAATTTGCGTTTTGCAAGGGGAATAATACTACTTCGCTGTTGCTTGCGCTTACTGACTCCATTAGGGAAGACCTGAATGTTGGGAACCTCAATGCTCCGATTTCACTCGATTTTTCTAAAGCCTTTAATAGCATCAGTCATCTAACCCTTATTAATAAACTCAGATCCGAGCTGCTCAGTCTTGGTGCGGGTTCAGTTCTGGGTTCTCTGTTATTCATCTTGTATGTTAATGATTTGGCGGAGTGTACTAGTTCATCAACCCGTAAAATAGGGTTGCGGATGATGTCTTCCTATCATTTACGGGTGATCGTATGGCTCCTGATCTCCTCTCAAGGGATGTTAATACTACCCTTGCTGTTGTGCTACGGTGGTCTTCTAATAATCTGCTTACCTTAAATCTCTCTAAATCTAAGGCGCTTTTGTTTGGTACTGCCGATGGACTTTCCCCTGGCTTGAATTTTTACCTTAGACCTAGTGTTGCTGAAATGGTGCACAGTCATAAATGCTTGGGTCTAATTGTGGATAGTAGGTTGTCGTTTGAAAGTCATATTAACTCCATTTCAGGTAGAATATGGGGAGTGCTTCGGAGGATTTTTTTCTGGGTATTAGAAAGCGTTTAGCTCATGCCTTGCTTATGCCTCAAATTATTTATGGTCTTGAAGTTGTTTCTGGTTCGCCTGGGATGATTCTCAGTAGATTGCGCCGTATTGTTAATGCTATTGTTAGGTTTGTTTACAACGTTCGTCGTCGGGATCATGTCTCTTCTTATGTTCATGACTTCTTGGGTTACTCGTTTGACAGCTTTGTCAAATTCTGCGATCTTGCATTGTTCCATAACATCATACGGATGGGTATTCCCTTTACTCTGAGGAATAGGTTTGTGTTCCTTAGATCCTCCAGGAATCCCCAAATCTTTATTCCTCAGATATTTAGATTAATTTTTGAAGGGGTTTTGTTGTGAGGATTGCGCGCTGGTGGAATTGTCTGCCATGTAAGCTTCGTGTTTTTTCTCATTCGAATAAAGTATTTAGGCGTAAATTACTGGTGTTTCTCTGTTCTGTGTAGTTATCTTATTTGCCGTTACTTGCTGGAGATTTGAGTTACCACTACTGTTGGACTTAGTTATTACATTTTTTCTCTTGGAGCTGGCGAGCTGCTGCAGTTTTATGGCTTTACCGCGACTTTTAATTTATTGATTTTGATTGTATTATTTTTAGTGTAAGGTTAAATTACCTGATATGAGTTTAACTTGTATGAATTAGACTATTTGCTCGTTTACTTTTATATTTTTCTTTATTTACATATATAAAATTGTATACAAACAATACAAACACTTATTTGATGATTTTTTTATACTTTGTACTTAAGATATCTCAGGATTGTTACTTTGTAGTACCGCATATATTGGCCTTATATGCTTGATATTACTGTTTAATAAATAAATGAATTAATAAATAAATAAATGAAAAAAATCATAAATATATATTCATTAAAAAATTAACAAGTTTATGAGATTATTATATCAGTTATTTGAATAGTTTAAGGAGATCTTCTAAAATAATCTTTCAGAAAAATAATTTGGTTTAAATGTTTTGGATTGAAGATACTCTCTTTTTTAGGTTTGACAAAACTTGACTTTGAAAATTCCTTCCACTTATCGTAAATGTTGAAGAAATCGAAAACGATCCATACTACAGAATATCTAGTTTCAAGGTCCTTTTCCTGGATTTCTCTAAACTATTAAAATCTTCCATTATGCAATTAGAGTGCTGTTTTAATTTTTTTTAATTCTTAACACTTCTAATTGTTTCGATTAATTCTGTTTAAACATTTCTTGTATTACTATCGATAGTTTCTTCTGTTGTTGGGTCGTCATCTGACTTATACTGGCAGACCTCAGCGACGAACATTTTGTAAAAATGCTTATTTTCGAATTCCTTCGCTCCCGCTTTTGTACTGTATTTTAAAACACTGTTGCCAGAAGGAAATATTCCTTTAAAAAAAACTTATTAATTCCCTAAGTTTCATTAGAGTACCAAAGTCTTTACTAAGCTCTTTTATAGCAAAGTCCAAAGATTTTAAAGTTTTACTGAAGTTAAGATCACTGAACACACTTCTTTTTTTATGAAAAATAATTTCTAAACACACACCTTTTGTATATGAGATGAAAGAAATAATTAAACACACAATAAATACGTTGTAATACTGCAAAATATGAAAAAATTTGTTACGTCGGTTAATCGACTGAAATTAACCGGTTTAACCATTAACTGAAAATATCAAATTTTAAATTAATCGATCGATGAATACCCTAACATACATACACACATACTTACATATGTATGCATGTACATAAGTGTTAAAGCGTTTCCACAAGCAAATAATAAAAGTAAATGAAATGCGAAAACAATATAAACTACAAAAGGAAATTATAACAATAAACAAAGTTCATATAATAAGAAAAAAAAATATTGAAAAAAGAATACAACTAAATAAACCTTAAATGCTGACAAAGCCAATGTCGGGTTAATACTGTTTTGACGTTTGCAATACTGGTAAACAAAAATATACATATTAAAAAAATAAACCAAACAAAGCTGCGACAGCAATAAAACAGTCTTAAACAACGCTTACACTAGCTCCAAAAATATAAGCAAGTTAACTTCTATATAGAAATGCATTTCATTTACTAAAAATATTTCAATGTCAGTGGAAATAGAATAAAAGTTAAAGCATGATAAGAGTGCAGAATATTGCTCGTAAGAAAAACTTGCCGCAGCAACTAACTGAACACGATACATTTAAAAAAGGAAAAAACATTCAATGGCAACAGCAGCAGAAGCAATAACAAATGAAACGTGCCTTCAAGTTTTTATATTTGAATGAAGTATTAAATAAAAATGAGATGAGACTCAGGGTTATCAGATTTATTTTGACCTCTTTCGCCAAATTCAATGACAAAAATCGACAAATTGGGCTTTCTTTAATTTTTGCCAATAACCCTATGCCACAAAAAAAATTCACCTCAAAAATGAGATGTTTTAAGCTAAATATGACATTCAGTTATTAACAAGCGTTTTCGAGATATTGGCGAAAAACGTGTTTTTTTGTAGTTTATAAAGCTATTTCCAAAAATCGTGAGTACTGTTTATTTGAATTAAGCAAATTTTGCAATTTTGCTTAGATATGTTTTTCCTCTATCAGTTCATATTTATACTGTGCTGACCAGATAAAAATCCACTGAGTTACAAGCCTTTATATATGAAAAAAAAAATTATTGTATTATCTTAAAAAGCATTTTTTTTGAGGTGATGGCGAAAAGTTGAAAATTTGTGAACCAGTGTAATATATAAATTTTTTTAGTTTTAAAAATATTTTTTATAAATAATAAAAAATGAATTTAGTCCGAATCGCCCAAAATAGAAAAAAGTTCCAAGAAAAATAATTTTGGTGTTGTGTTTTTCTTCCGACGGTTTTTATTTGAATTTGGAACCACTTTCCGTCATCTCGCATAAAATTTGGCATATAGCCGTAACAGGTCTGTTTATCAACAAAATTTGACGCGGGTGGTTTATATGCAATTCCTGGCCTTTATACCAAATTTCAGTTTTCTAGGGCTTTACACAGAATTTTGATTACATTTTTAATTTTAGGATTCATGATTTCACTCCTAATCATGATACAATAGTATAAAGGTAGAACCACATTTGACGAAAAAAATAAATTTTGACTTTATTGTCGATTATTTGATTACTGATTTTTTGTAAATAGAGAGGAAAACGTTGCCACACATACATACAAATGTATATAAGGGAACTTTTTATTTTAGGAATGTTTTTTAAAATGTGTAATTGGGTTTTTGTTCGCTGGAAATTATTGGACAAATCTGTTAGAAATTAGGCTGTTTTAGAGTAAAAAGACGAATATTATTATAGGTACTCATGAAAAGAGCGATCAAAATAGAGCGATTCGGCACTAAAAAGTCAAAATCGACTTCTGCTATTGTTTGCGAAATCCATAGATATGTATGTTAAGCGACAGTAAAATATAATTGTTTCCTCTAATAGCAATATACGAGTATGTACATACATTAGGGCTGCCAGAAGTCTGAGCCCATCGACCAGGACATTTATAATACCATGTTCATACAGTAATATAAACCACTTGGTTCGCGCTCTGAATCACGATTGCGAACCTTGGTGTTCAAACGATTGTTCTTGTTTCATCTTTGATACAAATCCTTCTACACTTTAAAATCCGTTTTACTATTTTTTTTTTAATTTTTTTTTAAATATACATATACATATGTAAATATATGCTCTTTTTATTTGTTCAATGTTTTTATTTATTTTTTTGGACACATAAATTTTTTGATTTTTTTTGTTTAAATTTTTTTCACAGCTAGTTCAGATAAACTGGCGGTAATTTGTTATCAAAATTGGAGATGATAGTAAATGAACCAAGATGGTTCGCTCTGAAAATTTTGAATGGCGAAACATGTAGATTGAATCATGATTGGGGCGCGAACCATGAATGAGAGAGCGAACCTTGCTGTCCGTCTGAACATGGTATAATACATATCAATAACGAACGTACAACAAAACCTTATATATTCCAAGAACTAATCATATAAAAATGAACCTCAAAAAATTTTTATTTTGATACATGTATCAACCATATATTTATTTCAAATTTAAGTCGAACAATTAAACAATAAATACAAAACTTAACATGTAATTTATGCATAAAAACAATAAACAAAAATAAAAAATTCATTTAAAATTAATTACAAGGGGCGAGAATAAACACATGCGGCTGGCGAGGCCATCTGTGTTTATTTCATCGTGTAGCTGAACGACGTAAGCCCCACGCAACATATGATGGTAAAATTGTTTCATGTAAACACCTTTATAACAGAAAGCTTAACCTCTGTTCATAACAAAAATCAGCAGAAATTAAATTTTTGTCTGCATTGACCTGTATCAAAAAACCAGGAAAATTTAAGAGTGTAGCAGGACACCAGGACAAATTGTCTAAAACCAGAACGTATGGCAGCCCTAACATACATGCATATGTATGTATGCACTATAGCGCATTATAGTCCGTAATACCCCAGCAAAAATAGAGAGACCCCGTAACTCTTCCTTATCAATCTGCTTCGGTATTATATGATTTTTGTATGGGATGTCCCACTTGGTAGGTCTCTTTGTATGTATATAAATAATAGGTGTGCCTCTGCTAATGGGGTAGCACTGATTTGGGTTATGAGACACATCGGTATAACAAGAAATTAAGTAGCAGATGGACTCGCAGAAAAGGGATCTGTTGTGACGTTTTGTTCACCAAAAAAATCATGTCGTATTAAAAATAGCCAACAAAATCACCAACTACTTTATAAATCGCCACGTCACCAAATCGCCAAATCGAAAATTAAGACGTTAAACGAGTTTTAAAATCACCACGTTTGGCGAGAAATCACCACATCTGAAAATCCTGCACAAACCCATGATTTATTATGAACTTGAATTTAAATAAAAGAAACTGGAAAAATGAAATCAACTTAATGCAACAAATCCCCGGGGTGTGGTGAGCCATTGCACACACATGCCATACAACAGAGGATTTTTGTGTAGCTACTGACGTTCAAACTTGAATTTATATAAAGGCTGTGTGTATGCCGTACGTATAAGTACCCAGCCTGCGAAATAGTGACGTCTGCAAGATGTCTGACAGAAACGTCGACGAAAAAGTCCGATTCGTATACGAATTCTGTCAGATTTCTGACCCAAAAATATATGAAGTGGATAACACAAATTCTGACTGACATGTCGTGATATGCTCTGAGTTTTTCGCTGAGATATCTGACAGAAATCCGATGAAAAGTCATGGGAAATTCTGATATGTTAGCTGACATTCATACTATTTTCTGACAGATATCTGAAAGAATGTCGAATGCAACTCGAATCGACTAATCGTACAGATTTCTTATAGAAATCTAACAGAATTTCTAGCGAAATTGGCGTAGAGACGTTTATAAATTTTTTTTGTTTTACTTACTACACATACATACATAAAAAAAGTACACACATACATAAATACAATAACAATTTTTATAGCACCGGACCACAAAAAAGTCGTCTGTACATTATACCAGAACCACCTACATATCTACATACATGTGTATGTAAATTTGAACGCGCTGAATACGTCGTCCATTTGGCTCGTACACTCTCAAAACTTTTGGCAAATTACGAACGCTGCAGTTTTATCTATTTTTATAATATATCAAAGCCATAAATTTTTTCCCATTACCCCAAGTCTATACCTGATATATTTTTACCATGACAACTAACAAAACGTCGGCAGAACAGATGTAAATTTTTGTCAGTTTTTGTTATGATAAATCACAATTTGTCTGAGCTTGAGCTCTGGCAAAATTGTCAAAACACTGCAATAACACTAATAAATACAGTCTATACCTGATAAATTTTTATCTTGATAACGATTTGACATTTATCATGATAAAAATTTATCAGGTATAGACTCACTCTTATGCACGACAAAAAAATATTTATAAAAAAAAATAGTTTTTTTTGTCAACGATATTTTTATTTATATGTCATTATTGAAAAAGCAAAATTGGAAACAAAACAACAAAATGGAATTATAACAATTTAGAAACATCTGTACAAAATCAGTCAGAAATCGATCAGATACGAAATCGATCAGAAAGCCGTCAGACAAGTCGTCTGACAGAAATCTGCACGAAGTCTCTAACTTGAAGTCTACACGTAACATAATATGTAAGATGAGATTGTCAAATTCAATCGCAGAGAGAATTATGTTACGTGTAGACTTCAAATTAGTGTTATCTCAATGTTATAAGAATTTTTATGAGAGCATTGCTATAAGAAATCTTATAACAACGATCTTATGAGATGAATTGTCAAAAAACACATGTCCATGAAAATAAAATAGTGTGCATGTGTGAGTGTTTATTAAAATAAATGAAAAGCGATGTTTTTGATAAAATTTCTGTGTTAAATAAATGAATAAATGTGTTAAATTTATTTATAAACTAAAATTTGTGTGAAAAATTAAAAATAAAATAGCTAATAATGCTAAAGTAGTGCATGTTAACTCGATGAGCATTTGCATGTAATGAAATCTTATCGCAAAAGTAAAATTACGTCTTCCCCTAGTATAAGATTAAGAGAAAATTCGACATTTTGTTTTTAGTATTCTGCCGACGTTTTTTCTCATATTATCTCAAAGTTAATGTCTCGTGAAGACGCGGTGTAAGAATAAAGTTAGACATTTGCCAGAATTGTCTGATTCAGACAACGTTGGCTTATTTTGTTAGCTGGGTATGTACATAAGGGTACATGTGGATGTATATGTATACATAAGCATGCGTGTGGCAAGCGAACGACTTCTAAAGCCCTGTACAGACGGTTGTTAGCTCTTGCAATATTGTCAGATCTACCAATGTGCTGAAGATGTACTGATAATAAAAATTGTCAGGGCAAGGTATATTGTTAGTTCACACGGTTGTATCAACGTTTTTAGAAAAGCTTACAGTTTATTGGCAAACAATTGTCTGACAATAAATTTATCTGACAATATTGTCACTAAAAAAATTGGCAGTTCACACTATTGTCAGATGCAAAAATTGTCTGATCTGTTGCTTGGCGCTACCAGACTCAGAGTATTTAACAGAAATTATGAATTATTTATCATCTGTGCTTGTGTTAACCTTGAAAAGTGAAAATATAAATTAGTATTAAACATAAAGAAGCAATTTTAACTATTTTAGCTGCATAGTTTATTTTATTTTCCTTTTTCATAAAAAAGATGTGTGCAGTGCTGCCAATATAAAGAAGTCTCTGACAATGACGCCATTGTCAGATGCAGAAACGTCGCACATCTGACAATTAAAATATGTGTGACAATGGCAACGAGATGTGTTCACACAGTTGTGAGTTGTCTCACAATTTTTTGTCAGCAGGTAGTATTGACATCGACTGACAATGCTTTTTCTGCCAACGTTGTCAGACAAAAATTTTCAGTTCACACGATTGTAAGAACTTTTTAACACATTTTACTTACAATATTGTAAGATCTGACAACCGTCTGTACGTAGCTTAACATGCCTCAGTTCAATACATTTAGCTCGTATGTTTTCAGTTAATGCGTTGGAGTCTGCATCAATAAAAAAAAAACAATTGAAAACTAAAACGTATCCAAATAAACAAAAAAATATACATACACACGTATGTACAAAATCAAACATATTTTTCTTTAACATATTCCATGTAATGTGTAATTGAAGACGTTGATGTTATATGATGTCTGTGCCACCATCATAATAATTTGGAGCAACAGCAGCAACTCTAATGTCTTATGTAAGAAGCGAGAAACAAAAATTCTACTCAAATGAGTTCTGATAATGAATCTGTTTTTTTACCAATAACCGCATAAGTATGTCTTAAAATCACTTTGTATCAGGGCGTTGTCTTATATAAAAAGGCATCCGAGTTGGGCCATGGTATTTCAAAGAGTATAATTAAATGGCTTGGTATAATGGACATCATTAGATAAGGTAATCTATTGCCAGATCATAGAAAAGATCCTGATTACCTCCACTTTGGTGATCACATGTGCTCCTCGAAACATCCCACACAAGCGCTATCCACCATGATGCGTTAAGTGTCCGACGATCTTTTGGTAAAGCAATTTGGTATGTACTCTTCGATTATTGGTGTATGTAAAAAGGCAAACAGAAAAGAAAACATGCCAAAGTTTTTGGGCTTCAAACAAGCATATGGGAAATCATTGACATATGGGAAAACGTTGGCTTCGGACGGATACAAGTCGGATATTGAAAAAATATGAGGTATCCCAATCAACAGAAGAGGTCATAAAAAGGCCAATAAACTGAATAAGGAACCATAAGTTATATGGATAATTTATACTGACAATAAAGTTGCGACCAAGTCTGTCGTATATATGTACATACATATGTATATGTACACAACATCCAGATATCACGGAAACATTGTTTCGGTGCAACTAGCCCTCTTGAAATCTTGGAAAGCATAAATTAAGAAGAAACTATTCTGTACAGAATAGATGAACAATCGAGGTCACATGCTCAATACCGGGGATAATTTGAAACCAATATGACTGTAGTAAAACTGCGGGATACATCGAGAGAAACGCGCAATAGTGGCGGAATTTAATGAGTGCTGTTGTATATGTGCGGGTACTAGGAGATTGAATCTAGCGTTTTATGATCTGCATACGTACATATATTGTCGAAATGTGGCGGAGGAAGAGACTAAAGCTCTTGCTCTGTCATTGTACTTTTCTATCTGAGAAAAAGGCGGTTTATATTGTCAGTACGCTTCTGCAAGATTAAGCAGTGTAAACTCGTTTAACGGTGCTTATTTTAGCACTGAACCGAACGGTCCATTTTCTGTACATCCTTTTTTAAGGTGAGACAAAGAGACCAATTGGAGCCAAAGTGAGTTTTTCGTACTCGAACTTTGAACCAAGCTTGAACTTTGTATTTGTGAATGCAAGCGTAGTAAAAAACTACTTTTTTACATTAATTGTACTAAAATGCTGCAAATGTTTTTCTCTTATTTATTTTATTATCAGAATGGCAAAAATACGTAACATTTTTAAACAAAAAGTATTAAGTAGTCTTTCCGTTATATGAAGAAGCAAGAAAGAAAGCATATTCTTTGTCGAACCAAAAATTATTATATTGGCCCAAAAACTAATATGTGTATGTTACGGTGGGTCAATTTGTTCTTATGAGAAAAAACGCGAAAGCCGTCAAATCTACACAAAATTCTAAGAAACTAGCAGTCTAAAATCAAAACCTAACTGCCGCCGAGAGGCATCAAAATTCAAGTTTCACATTGGCTAAAAACATTTATAACCAAACAAGAAAAGCAACATTTTGAAGATTTTCGCTTCCAATATTGATGAAATTTCGCAGCTGGCATAACTACCGTTACTGAGAAATCCTAAATAATTATAAGTTCTGCTTTGCGAAATATAATGTCTTGAAAATGAGAAAATGCAACAAAAACTGACTTTAGTAAATTATGTATATATCTGAAACTACTTACCCTAAATGTTCCACTGAAAAGCCAGGTTGAAGATCAAAATGACATTTGCAATGGTATGTATGTGTTATGAGTTTGTTTTCCACTATTCAGAGGTCAAACTTTATGTTATGTTCCCGTGCGATTTCCTCAATAAATGTTATTTTTAAAATTCTTAAAAAATATATGTATGTTGATTAAAACTTCTTATATTTACTTTTGCACTCGAAACAGAACAGTTCATGAGCTATTAAGAAAAATGTAAAAGAACCAGCATTACCGTTGTGCGACTAAAGTCGCATTTTGCCCCTTTTTTGACCGCCTTGCCACTTTTTGTGCCACCTTGTTTTAAATCCCCTTTTTTTTCATTTTTTATTATTTTGTGCCTCTTTTGACCCTTTTCGAACAAACGCAATTTTTTTTTTTGCAATAAATGTACGCAGATGCCCCAGCTTTTATATATGTATGTGTCATGAAGCCGAGCCAGAAATATGTACTCCAGCGTTATTACCTTTTTTACCAAAAGCTTTGTAGTGAAACTTGATCAATTTATGAATATAGCGACAAAAGACTGGATTTATTTTGGTATTTACATCCAGTATTTATCAAATTAACATTTCTAAGAAAGGCATTATCAGATAGACTAAAAGTAGATACTTGTCAGTCCGTGCTATCCGCCGCGAATTTCATCTAATTGGTTCGTTAAATATCGTGGTCGAAATGTTTGAAAAAATTATTGTTTGTTTTAATTACTTCAAAAATTTACGGATTTTCCAGCGCTTTGATCTTGAATTTAGTGAGAAGTTCTAGGGATGACCTGCAAGGTCAACCGTGTCCCCTGTTTTTTTTTAATTTAATAATGTATACAAAATTTATACAATGATCATATGCAAAAAAGTCGGAATGCAGAAAAACAACAAAGAAGATTTACATGAAGTTTTCTCAAAATATACCCGATAAAATTTTTTTGTATTTTCACCACTGCTTCCGGCATATGTTTGGAAGAAAAATGTAAATTTTTGTGAACTTTCATTAATCTTGTTTTGTGCTCCAGTAGCCACTTTTATATTTTATTTGTAAAAAGTAGCTTTTTGTGCTCCATGTGTGTACTAACTGCTGTGTACTGTGTAACTTGTTATTGATTTGAAATTTCCTACTGTTGATTGAAAATAACCGTACAAATGTTATTAGAAAAGATATTTACATGGAATAAAAAGTAAATATTGATGAGACTTGGAATTTTACTTGATTTCTGTTTTTTATTAGTTTTATGTTTTTTGGATTTTTTTTACAAAAAAAGTATCAAAATTGATGATATCGAGCAAAAAATGCGTGATATCTCAGAAACCAGAAACAATTTCGCGAAATAGATTTCGGATTCTGAAAGAGGATATCCAAAATATATCTACCTCATACTTAACTCAATTGTTTTAAAAATGGTCGGTGAGCCAAAACAGAAATGAGGTCGCGATCTACATATATTAAAAAAAATTTAATATGAGAAATTTATTTTCAATTGGTTGTGATTTTTGTTCCTGCGTATGTATTTATATAAAAAAAGTTAGTAAATATGTTTGCTAAGCTGTATTTTTAAAAATTAAATGATTTCATTTTAACATTTTTCCTGTTTTTAAGGTTGGCCCTTTTTTCCTAGAGATCTCCTTTTTGTGCCCCTTTTCTTTTGAAAATCCACTTTTCGTGGCCCTTTTTGGAAAATTTCAACGGTAACGCTGAAAAGAACTATACTAAAAAATCAAATTTTGAAATAAATTTTTATTAAGAAATACTGTAGACTTAGTAAAGCTGGAGACTTATTTGTTAAAGCTTTGAAAAAGGATAGTTTTTTAAGTCTTTCTGTCTAAAATTAAATCCTAGCTCCCGCCGAGAGGCATAATGATTTTACTTTAAACTATTTATGCACTTAATTATTTACCGTTCAAAAAGTTGGCGTATGTCCATTTTTTATAATAAATAGTATAAAATTATGAAAACATCAGCAATGTCAATTGACTCTTCCAATTCCGAAATGGACGTATTTTCTTCAATGGCTTCCGGGCTAAGTTTTCTGACTAATCAGAACGCAAGTATAATTGGCATACCGAGTGAATTTAGTGAATTGAATTTGCCAACTTATCGTGATGTTTTAAAGAATTAATATTTTAATAAAAAAGAAAAAAACAAAAAAGACAACAGTCGTATGCAATTCTTTCTCCGATTATTAGAAAGAAAATAATTGAAATTTGGAACAAAATTAATGTTGCATTAATAAGTAGAAAAAACATTTTAAAAAAGCTTATTAATACATACACCCCCATATTCATAGAATATAAAATGAGTTTGAAATGTATTTTATTTAAAATTTTTCACAAAAAATTTTCTTAAAACATATTTCAAATACATTTTATTTATTTATGAATATGGGGGACAGTATTTATACCTTATATGCACACCGGTTATAAGCATTTACCGTTTTTATGCACTTGTTTTTATGCGTTTGTTATATAAAATACACCCAAATATTTTTTATATAAGCATTTCCCGTTTATATGAACCAAAAATTGTGCAAATTTGGGAATGCATATAACCGATAAATGCTGTATCTCAAAAAGTACCATAAAGAGGGTAAAAACATACCTAAAGCCCATACATTTTCAGAATTTAGGACAACGTTGAATGATGTATTTGATGCCAGTAAATGCGGTTGCAAAAAACCAATGCCATGTTCCTGTGGACTAATTCTTGATCACCTCCAATTGACCACCTCATGATTGAGCAACACACCAGCAGAAAGTGCTACGTATCGTAGACCACCAGTCAACTTCCAGCTAGCTTAGATCCTTCATATAGGCCGATCTCTTCACACATGCACGTCGAATCTGAAACCCATTTTGCAATGCCAGCAGGAAGAGAGCCGATTTGCTTACAAGGAGACCTTATTCTAAAAGATACAACACAATCAGTTTTTGCACCAAAAAACACATGTATTTTGTTGGTAGAAATACCCCAGAAATATGTCAAATCCATTACCTGTGAGTCGCACACATTCATAAGCTCTCTCAAATTTACTAGCACATGCCCGTTGTTGATAGAAAAATCCCAGACATGTGTCAAAATCTATTGTCTGTGTGACGCACGCATTCTCAAATATACTAAAATAGCTGTTCTTGTAGTGGTACCTGTTCAATGTACCTTGCTATGGTATGTGATAGGATTGGCATTTCAGATAGAGTTGCCGCATGTTTAGCTACAGCTTTATTTAAAGACATTGGATTTACTGACGAAAATGGGAAACAAATTATTATGGATAAATCCAAAGTAGCTCGTAAGAAAATGAAAACAAATAGTCCGTCGTATACAGCTCAATAATTCAGCTATACTGGTTTTTTCATTTGATGACAGAAAAAGCTATGCACCGACACGGGAAGAAATTAGTGCTAAATACAGTATTGCCACCAAATAGTAAATAGTAGAGAAACTAAGCAAAAATAGTACAAAATGTTGGTCTTCCCTGGATTCTGGACCCTCGAGAATTCCACAATAATGCCCATCTACATGTTTCCTTTGCGTCTTTTCTGAGTGTATGGCCTATCCAGTGCCATTTCCTTCTTTTCAATTGTTGTTGCAATTCAAAAGGAGTTGTTGGTTCTAGATGATTCGTGGCCACCATATTTTTAAAAAATTTCTGAGATAGCAGTTCGTGAATGTTTGTAGTCTTCTCGTTAGGACAGATGTTAATGTCCAGGATTCGCTCCCATACAAGAGTACCGAATTCACATTAGAATTGTATATTCTGATTTTTGTTTTAACAGATAAACAGTTTGATGTCGACACATCTTGTAGTCGGGAGAAAGTTCCTCTGGCTTTATTTATGCGGGAAGTAATACCCTCCGCTTCGCCACCTATTGGTGTTAGCATGCTATCCAGTTAACAAAATTTGCTTGTCTGCTTAATGGGTTATATTTTATATATGGGGGCATTTTGCGATGTTGTCATGTACTCGGTTTTCTTAACATTAATACGCAAGCCACTATTTTTGGCGTTTTGGCTTAGAGTTTTATTTCCATGTCTGATCTTCTTGTCGACAGAAGTACTATATCATCTGCGTAAGATAGCTCTTCAAGATTGTCAAACATCCAACAGTACTAAAAGCAGAAGAGGGGACATTAAGCATCCCTTTTTTACACCAGTCTTTGTTTCTATGTCTGACGATAGCACCTTATTGTAGAGTATTCTGCATTTGAAACCTTCATATTGCGTCTTAATCAAGTTTATAAATTTTGTCAGGATATTTCGAGAGCGCAGAGAACTCCATATTGTATTTCTGTGAATGCTGTCAATATAATACGCAAAGTCCTAATATGATCCAAACAGGATCTGTTGCTATGGAAACCGGCTTGGTTGCGATATAGCAACTTTTAATTTTTTTAATGCGATTTAGCAGCCTGGCTAAGATTTTAGAAGGGATGGATAGTTCTTGCATAGAGATACATCCCAGCAAAAATATCCGTCTGTCGGAAGCAGGTTTGTAAGGGAGAGATTTCGGTACTCTCCCTTACCAACCTGCTTCCGTATTACATGATTTTTGTATGGGATGTCCCACTTGGTAGGTCTGGAGGCATTAGCTTCTTTTTGCGCATCTTAGATGCATTAAACTCATGTCTTTTTATATGTATATAATTAAAAAAAATTTTGCTCTTTATATCACAATTTCACCTACACTTGGATAAATTTTTTATTTGAAATTATTTTATGTTGTTTTTATTTTTATTTATGTATTAAGTGGTACAAACACAATTGGAAACTATATTACACTACAATTTACTTTAATTAAATACTTTTTGCTCGCGTATTGAATCAGGAATCGATCCCACTATCTCCGCATGGTAGGCTAGAACACTAACCACTAAACCACTAAGCTACCGAGGCACATTTATTATCATACACAATTCAATGGAAGAATAAAAAATCAAATTACGAAGTAAAAATAACACTCGCATCCATATTTGTATCCACGTAAGCGAGAGAGGATGCCCTATAAAAAAAGTTTGAGTTGAAAGAATAAAACTTCGGGTTTGAAAAACATGAAAAAAACATAAATAGCCGACCACCTTTCTCGTGTGTGCGTTAAATTTCTTCATTCGCTTAAGTTATTGCAACCTCGTAAGGCAGAGGGGATGCACTATGTGCTTTTGCGCATCTCCGAAGCACTTCTATTTAATCTTAGTGCATCCTTGTACCAAGTTTATTTTTGCTGGGATAGGTCACATTTTTTGGCGACTTTGATAGGTATGCCCAGAAACCACTCATGCCATAGTTTTTGTTCTTGCCAGATAGCCTGGAACAGTGGATAGAGCGCTAAAGCGGTTACATTTGGATCGGCTTTCAATGTCTCTGTAAGGATGTTGTCAATTCGCAAAGCCACCACTTTTTAATTGTTTTATACCCAGAACAATTTCTTCAACGGATGGTGGGAGGCACCTATAATTTCTGTAGGTAAAGAGGTTTGTGTTGTTGTTATGTGTTGTGGAGCATGCCAGGGCGCTTGTATGAAAAGGCAAAGAAAAAGAAAATCGGCATTTTGAGTTTCACACAATTTTAATAAAAACTCTCTAAAAGTGTCACACAGTCGTCTGAAAAATCATTCTAGCACGACATAAATCAAAAAATTTTTTGTCGCGAATTCTAATGGTCATTACAGAGTCTTATTGTCAAATGGTTAAATTAACATTTTTCAACCATTATTTATCCAAGAAGGTCAAAACCTGTTGTTACGGCCATAGTAAAGTTGTTCTTTTATTAGTTGTGAATGATAAAGTGGCATGAGGCTGTTTAAACAAATATTTATTTTTGTTTTTTAATATTCCGTTGGGTAAGATGGTGGTATCTATTTATTGTTAATATTCGTACATTCTTAGAGTATTTTGATGTGCATTTGGTTTATTTTAACACTTGGAATATAAGTGGCAGCTCGTTGAAGATTTTTTGTTTTTTTTTCACTTAAAAAAAAAAGAAAGCAATTTTTACATAAGCCTTTAAAAAGTGTTTTAAGAGGTTTGAAGTTCTAGTTTTGATTAAGTTATTCCTTATAGCATAATTGAAAAGGTGAATTAAGTTTTATATCCGTCGGTGTCCGTCCGTATATTTCACAGCTCAGTAACCGGTGCCGCGAAAGTAATGTTTAAATCAACGGAGAAAATCGTAAGGCTGTGTCGTGTACCAGAATCAGTCGTTAGAACTTTGGCGATTTTTTTTGTACAGAGTAACAAAGCGCCTAACATCCTACCCAGTACGATATACTTGCACATAAATGTGGATGACTTTTAAACTTATATGGATATTCCACTTCCAAACTTTTACAGTGTAGTGAAAACACTTGGGTAATTTTGAATTTAAAAAAATAAAGAATAAATAGGTCGAAGCTAGAAAAAATTTTATTGAAATGGTTATTTTCGTTTTCCCAGTGCGACAAGCATACACATTTATTTACGTATTTCTTAAACTAATGCGTATCCCACTTCAAAACGTTTAGAATAGTTTGTGAATTCCCTAAACTAATTTCGAATTAAAAAATATACAAAATATATTTGGGGCAAAGTTAGAAAAATTGGAATTCAAATTGATCACTTTCGGGCTTAGGTGAGCTACGCATATAAAAAATTTTGTATAGCTTTTGAACTTATTGATATCCAATTTTGAAATGGTCATTCCGGTTTTGCACATGAAAAAAGAAAATCTTTTTTTTCAAATTTCATTTTTTTGAAGAGATTAGACACTTTCTTATAACACCCAAATTAAACCGTGAAATTTATGACGTCTATAATTTCTCAATTCCCTTTTGAAGTTGCTACCAAAAACCTTTTGCGTTCATACGGTGATTTTTACCGCATGTCATTTTTATATATTACTCTCAAATTTCGCTCTATTTATTTATTCACAGCAACAAAACGTTAACACAATCAGTTAAGTGAGAGAAAATGTAAGACAATACTAATCGAATAAAAAAAATGAAAAAGGAATTGAGAAAACAACCATAAAAGCAGAAATCGAGGTTTTTTCTACCCCGCTTTCTTCTCTACACCGTTCGTCTAAAAGAAAAAGTGACGTCCAAAAATTTACGTCCAAAAATTCATCGTGTGATTTGGCTGTAGGTTTAACTTTCATGATTTTATTGTTTCATTTTTTTCTAGTTCTAAAAAATAATTTTAAAAAAAACAAAATTTCAAAAACGGCAACACCATAGCACCGCATAATGCGACAAATAAACATCATATAAAAAATATATTTATCATATACGTTCATATCTACTAGAAGTATAGATAAGCGAAATATCAAGAAATTTCGGCAAAAAAAAGTTTTGGGCTGTCCGCTTCACGAATAATGATCCCTATGTCTTTTTTTAATCAATATTTGTTAAGTGGACACTGAAACCTTTCGAATTGAAGCCTTTCGACACTGAAACCGTTCGAATACGAAAAATTATTAATATCTGATGAGGCGCTCTAAAGTTATTCAATCTTGAATGTGAAGAACTTTTCTCTAAAATTGTCGAGATGCCCAAGTGTGGACGGCTATAAAATAGGAACCATTAAAGTTAGATGACTACTTCTAGTACCATGTGATGCGCACGTAAGAGTAGATTAAATAAGTCATATCTCATTAAAATCGTAGAGGCTAAAAATATAAACTCTACTTTTCATGTCGAAAATTTTTTAAATTACTCATATGCCAACATTTTTAATTCCTTTGAAAGGTTAATTTGGGGGAATACCAAAAAAAATAATACATCTTTTATATATAGTTTTATTTTTGTTTTGCCTTACAAATTCATTTATTGTTAACCAAAAGTTGACTAATTGAATAAAGGTTGCCAGAAAAATAAAAATATCTACATATCGCACTAGTTGCTCTAAAGAGCGTCAACTCATTTTTTTGCGAAAGAGTATTGAAAATGATGTATGTAAGAATTTTACAGTGGATAGATATGACCACTAGAGATGAGTGATATTTCAGTACCTGTGATTTAATCACTGTTACTAAAAAATCACGATTCACAGTTATGACAAAGTTTGTCAAGTAACTGCTACTTGCAAAGTTGTTCTTTTCTATTTGTTACATAGAGAAAATTATGATATTTCACTGTTGTGTGGGTAATAACGTTTTTTATTTACGTACAATAACAACAAACGTATAGTATTGCTATTTCTTATATTCTCTTATTAGTATTTCTTATTAAAATTCAAGGTACATATATTTTAAGGCGTATTTAAATCTGCCTTGGTATATTAAAGAAAAACGTTTTTGTCGTAGATATGCATGTGTGTTTTGATAATTGCGTTGCTATAAGAGAACTGAAAACAGTTATCACAGTCACAGTTTTAAGTAACAGTGATTTTTAAATCACGTTCACTGTTCATGATGTTCTTTAAAAATCACGAGATCGCTCATCTATCGTTTTCTTGCAAAAAGTGAAAATTGAACAATTTTGAGTTGACGCATCAAAAAAAGTGTTTTTGCTATCATCTCAAAAGTTTCTAGCAGGTATAAAAAAGCTCTCCCACAACATCAGCTCCATATTTTGCTACGTCAAACCAAAATTACAAATTTTTTTACAATTTTGATCGGCATATTCTTGTAGAAAATTTAATTTTCTACAAAAAAAACCTGTTAAATGATTTTTCTTTAACCTTAACGGTTAAAAAGTTATCAGACGTTGAATACTAACAATTTCATTACTGAAAGCAAATACTTCATAACTTACTTTGTTCCTAGTATTGAAACTCTGATAACTTTTTACCCGTTAAGTTTACGAACAAATCATCCAAGGGGTTTTTTGTTTTAATTTCCTACAAGAATATGACCATCACTGACCGTCGTCTAGAATCCAAATATGGAGCTGATCTTGTGGAACAGCTTTTTAATATCTGCTAGAAGCTCTTGAGATTATAGCACTTGAATCAAACAAAACAAATGTTTTTTTGAAGCAGCCTAATGTATATAAAATATAAGTTATTTGATGTATTGTTTGTATAAACCTTTTTAAGTTGCTATGTTTGTATATTATTTATTTATTTATTTATTTATAAGATAATTCCAATACAACAAGAACATGTCTTATATTATAGTATTGGTTAGTATTTAGTAATTCTCATTTGTACCTTGATAGATCTATATCAGCATACGATGTTGAGCACATTTCAACATGGCGTATGCACCAGCGAAGTGCTGGCTCTACAACATGCTTAATGGAAGAATATCGAAAACAGTTTTTTTTTTATTTTAAGTTGTCTTTTTCTATTAAACTATAAAATTTTTCATATAATACATTCTTCTCCCAATCTCTCTATTTCATTCAGAATAAAATCCAACTCCTCTTCATCCATCACTGGAAAGCTTGTGAAAATCATGCGAAAGAAATTGCCAATATTACGATACTGTAATGGTGAATAACCCAACATTAAAGTACCCTGACGTATCATCAGTTCCTTGACTTTGGGGGCGATCTGGAAAGATTTAACAAACTTAAAATAAATTTTTTAAATATTTTAAAGCAAAATACCTCATATAACTTTGATTTCCACTCTTCATTCTCAGTACAATCTCTTAACTTTTTGGGTATGTACCAAAAGCATATATTCGTATACTGATAATCATCTAATACTACACGGAATCCTTTTCTCTGTTTCAACTTATGTAAAAATAATTTTGACATATCCAAAGCATGATCTAAAAGGCGCCCAAAACCACCATAACCACGAGCTTTAAGCATAAGCCAAAATTTAAATGCATCTATTTTGCGTCCGCACTGCACACTTTTGTTACCCGTGTCATAAGTGACGTCATAAAATTTATCTTGCTGAAAAAGATAATGCACAGCCATGCTGTTACATTGTGGCAATAGTTCTGTTTCCCGCGTCATAAATAGTGAGCATTGTAGGGGGGCTCCAAGTGATTTGTGAGGATTCCAAGAAAAGGAATTAGTTCTTTCAATACCCTTTAGTAAATCGCGATATTTGTAAGACAGTAAAACAGAGCCACCTAAGCAGGCCTAAAAATAATCAATGTAAAAAGAAATTTAGTATAAAAATTCAAATAACTTACATCTACGTGCAGCCACAAGTTATATTTCTCACATATGTCGGCAACTTTTTCGAAATCATCAAACGCTCCCAATACTGTTGTGCCCGCTGTGGCATTTACAAACAGAGGTACTTTACCTTGGGATTTCACAAGCAAAATCTTTTTCTCTAAATCATCTACCAACATTTGCCCGTTATCATTTGTTTTAACAATGACACAGTTATCAAGACCAAAGCCCAACCAATTGGCGGCCTTTCTGAAACTGTAATGTGACTCCTCAGATATAAATAAAGCCATTGCTGGAAGCCCAAATAAGCCCGTTGATTTAGTATTTGGAAATCGTTTGTAGCGCGCTAAGACAATGCCATACCTTAAAACAGAAATAGAAAAGACAGATATGTAAGTCAGTGCCGCTTAATACCTCACTGTCTTCAATAGACTTGTAATGATTATTCGATTTATAGAAATTTGCTGCATAAAATATCTTAACCCTATACTAGATGGTTGCACAAGATGTCTTGAAGGTGTGCTTAAGACATTTGTTTTGTTTCAAACACTTTCTCAACAGTGATGTTGTGACGAGCATGTATTGCAAGGGACTTTAGGGTGCGAAGATGGTTTCCACACATTCAAGACATCTTGTGCAATCCTCTACCCTATAATATCTAGTATCCCATTTTTGTGATGCCCTTTAAAATTTGTTTTATATAATGACTGCAACTTCTAAACGATAGGCAGCTGTAATAATGAGATCATAACGCTTTTTATTTGAAATTTGGCGGTTAGTGTGTTAATAAAAGTTGCTGAAATACTCACATGTTTGATATTGATCCACCTGGCGAAAAAATGCCATCACCTTGACCGTATCCACACAATTCACATACTTTGCGAATGATTTCTGTTTCCATTAAGGAGAATACAGGCGCTACTTCAAACGTGTATCTGGTTTAAGGAAAAAGTTATATTTATTTATTTTCAATTTAAATCTTTTTATACTCTCAACTTACGCACTTGTGTTGAGAGCGTCTGTGACCCAACTGCCAGCTAAGCCATATGGATCTATTTGACCAAAAAGTTGATTGTGAAATCGTCCATGGCTGGTCTTTACCGAATACTGGATAACGTCGCGGCATAAGTTTTGTATTTCCTCTATAGTATGGTATTGATTTTCTTCTATTTGAAAGTTGATTAGATTCTGTAACAATCAAAACAGGAAATAACTTTAAATTGAGACTACATAGATTAAAAAAAACAAATTCATATCCGCAGAAACGCAAATCTAAAGCGATGTTGACTGCGGTAAAGACTTTTTTGCCCGCACAAAAATTTTTTAAATTCTCTGCAAAAGTTCATTTTGCCAGCTTTAGATAGAATGTTTTGCGAAGCCAATGCGTATATTTAAAAGTACCCTACGGTAAATGGAACTGACACAAAACAAGTCACGTGACCGATCCCCAGGTGATAGGGACCAGTCCGAGTTCTAATACTTCCTATGAAGCGGACCAGCCACTTTTACATGGGGATGGCCTAGCATGGGGTAATTGATACTTTGTATGCACCTTGTAACTTGTCTCTGAACTATCTTATGAAGTCCTAATCGGTGTAGAATAATATAGACTATATATAAATATTATTCCAAAATTCTGCTATAATTATCGATTAATTTATTTTTTTATTGTTACAAATCCAAGTAGAAATTGTATTTTATTTTTAAGCGGTTTCTTTGATAGGACTCGAACCGACAACCTCCGGCATGACAGGCCAGTACACTACCCACTCGGCCACAGGGGAACTTATATTTCAATGTTATAGATACCAGTTAAGCTGGAGTTAATGTCTGAATATAGTTACGGAACAGGTTCCTGACTCTCATTGAACGGAGGCAATTAATATTATATAGATACTATGTGATAGGCCTTAGGTCCATGTGCATTGAATTTGTTCAGTGCCGTTTACTACAATACTAGCCGGAGTACCAACTAAATTGACTGAAAATTGTTAATATGTGACCATCTTCACTACTCCTTATTTTTGGTACCAGTCTCATTTTCTCAAGTCATAGGACGTGTACTTTTGGAGCATTTGTCACCAAATTTTCCGCAGGGTAATTAGTAAGGAGCTATATTCGTCTTTTACATAGCCTACACTTAAACCTATCGCATATATTACGAAATATTTCGGAAAAAATATATATTTTTTTAATTTCAAGCCAAATACCCCAGCAAAAACTTAATAGTGTGTTGCAATTAACAAACAACATACAAAAACATACTGCCTGCATTACTTTACAGTAAGTAAGGAGGGCAGTCACAACTGTAGAAGTGACTCACTTGGGTCCGTTGATTCGGTCCGTTTGTGTTACCCTAGAGCAGACAGGGCATAGAAATTACGACTGCCCTGCCGCCGTGTCAAACCATCCCGATTGAACTAAGTAGGAGGATAGCCTGACTAGCCCTACATTAGCCAGACTCTCTAAGTCTGGAAATATGCTAGCGCCCAAGACTCTCGTCCTTAAGCTGGCTAGAGCCGGACACTGACATAGATGATGGAGAACAGTCTCCTCCTCTTCCTCATCAGTAGTCGTTCTGATTTAGACCCATCCTTCTGGCATGGGTCCCAATATTATAGTGGCCTGTGAGCACTGCTACTAATAGTTTCGTTCGACCTTTACCGAGCCTGAGCAGATCTCGTGTCCTGCTGAGGTCGTAGTGGGGCCACGTGGACCTAGCCACGCGACAGGTGCCTTCGCGTTCCCACCTATACTGTGGCAGCCTGAATGATTCAAGCTGTATCAGTGATTTACAATGTGATAGATGGATGCCAACGAAGTAGCATATCATCGAGTTGCTCAATGTCACGCCCTGTTTGGAAATTCCGTCCGCAATATCGTTCCCGGGACAATCTGAGTGTCCCGGAATCCAACACAGTGTTACTCTCGAATGTCTCGCTATCTCGTTTAGAGATACCCGGCATTCGACAACCGCCAAGGAAGTGGTGTATACACCATTTATAGCGACGATGGCCGCTTTGCTGTCGGTAAATATATAGATATCTTCCGATATCCTATAGTTCCTAAGCCATCTTGCCGCCCTAGTGATAGCGGAGATTTCAGCTTGCAAGACGCTACAACCGTCCTGCAGCCTAAATGGGACTCTTACGTTGAAGTTTTCTTTTGAGCCATCCGTAAAGACTTTGATCGCTCCATCAGGGTTGAGGGATGATAGGTACTGTTCCTTGCTGGGAACAAGTGAGAGGAATAGCCCACCAAAGTAAGGCTTCGGTGCGCAATAATCAATGTTGCTGTGGATTCCTTGATGTTGTCGCAGAATCCTGGAGTGCCCATAATCAGTTCGTGACCATGGGCATGTAGTACTTTACAGTAATTAAATCAACAGTTTAACCCCAGCATTAGGGTGTCCTTTATTTCCAAAGTTAATTTTTTTGCTGCCGCCCCATAAATGTCTAGCTTTTGTCCTAAAAAAACAACCAACCTAAAAAGAGCTTACGGTACGGTCACACTTGGTAAATATTTGCCGGAAAAAAAGTTACCAAGAGACAAGTTGAAATTGTATTTCCTTTATTCCAATATGTTTTAAAATATGGATTCGCGTTTATTAAAAATAATATAAAAATTGCTTTTTTGCAGCGTAATTAACTTTATTTTGTGTATTAAAAACCAATTTAAATCACACTAACCCTGAACAAAAGTAGTGGTTACGTTTTTTTGGGCAAATATTTGCCAAGTGTGGCCGTACCTTTAATTTTCAAATAAAAAAGTTATAATGCAATACATTTGCTATTTAAATAACATGATAGTTTCCGACTTTTTGCATTTATTTATTTTTTCTGGAACAAATAATAATACTCAATGACCAATACACATTTTTACAGAGAATGAACCCTCTATAAAAAATGTCTTGGATGATTTTTTTTATAATTTCATTCCTTCCAAAGTTATTTAATATTCAAATATTATCTGTAGTATTATATGATAGTTTATAAAAATTTTAGTTATGAAAAAAATCATAATAAATAAAAAAGAACAACAAAAATTACGTTTTTATATGAACAATCCCCTATTTCATTAAAAACGGTCTACAACTTTTGATTTTATTTACAATTAAGTGAGGGAAGTCAATTAATAAAAATTACGATTTTCATACAACAGTAACATTTGAATCGCTGTATATTAGACCACCCATATGTGCAAAAGCGTTATTTTTTCCGCTCCCCACTCATTTTCAGTTGAGTCGGTAGTAAAAAATACGAAGTGCATCAAAAATTTGTTTCTAAAGTGTAATCCGACCAGTCCGTTTGCATTTACTAGAGGAAAATTGAAAAAACTTTGTCAAAGGAAACTTTGATAGTAGGAAAGGGGCTTGGTGAAAAACGTTATATAATAAAAAAAATTAAATTTGATCCCCTGTAACTCAGTAATTTTTTTATCCGATCAAAGTCAATTATCACCTATTCGACGCGTAATTTTTCAGCCATTCAAATAAGAGCACTTTTATTAAACCAGCCTTTGACGCCAAACTAGCTTTAGTACCAACTTTTTTCTTTATTTTCGTTGCTTTCCTTCAGGTACTGAGTTGTCTCCTTTCATGTTCTTTCCATAGTTAGTCTCATTTACTGCCAGGTTTTGTAAAATAAAACGAAAATTTCGTGTGAGAACAATAAAATACGCTAATTCGTCTTTTTAGCAATATGTCTCACAAAATTTTCGTTTTATTCTACAAAAAGTGACATTCAATACAGTTTTGACCATAGAAATATCAACAAGACATAACTTTAAAAAAAACAAAAAACCCGACTGCGTAAAAAAAATAAAAGAAAACAACTTTAAACCGTTACAGATGGTCATTCGAAATTAAAAATCATAAGATGATTTTCAAATACCTGTCGATTGATACCCATGTTGATATAGTTCGCCGACTTTTTATTTTCTTCGTATAAACGAAATGGCTTATGTCGGCCGCCATATTGAATTTTGACTACTGTCATATCTTTAGTGACACTCCCCGAATCAAGACGAATCGATTGACGTAAGAATCGTCAAAATCGGTCTACGCGTTCGGTTTTTATAATGCCGCAAAAGATACCACATACATACATACATACATACATACATACATACATACATACATACATACATACATACATACATACATACATACATACATACATACATACATACATACATACATACACACATACATACATACATACATACATACATACATACATACATACATACATACATACATACATACCTACATACATACATACATACATACATACATACATACATACATACATACATACATACATACATACATACATACATACATACATACATACATACATACATACATACATACATACACACATACATACATACATACATACATACATACATACATACATACATACATACATACATACATACATACATACATACATACATACATACATACATACATACATACATACATACATACATACATACATACATACATACATACATACATACATACATACATACATACATACATACATACATACATACATACATACATACATACATACATACATACATACATACATACATACATACATACATACATACATACATACATACATACATACATACATACATACATACATACATACATACATACATACATACATACATACATACATACATACATACATACATACATACATACATACATACATACATACATACATACATACATACATACATACATACATACATACATACATACATACATACATACATACATACATACATACATACATACATACATACATACATACATACATACATACATACATACATACATACATACATACATACATACATACATACATACATACATACATACATACATACATACATACATACATACATACATACATACATACATACATACATACATACATACATACATACATACATACATACATACATATATACATACATACATACATACATACATACATACATACATACATACATACATACATACATACATACATACATACATACATACATACATACATACATACATACATACATACATACATACATACATACATACATACATACATACATACATACATACATACATACATACATACATACATACATACATACATACATACATACATACATACATTGAATTTTTCGACATTCCTCCGGTTACGATTGCCGAGATAGAAGGTGCTGTCTCAAAATTTAAAGACAAGAAGGCACCAGGTTTAGACTGCATTCCGAATATGATACTAAAAGAAGCTGTTAAACTCCATCCTGACTATTTTTTGAAAGTAATAAGCGCATGCTTGAGCCAGGGCATTTTTCCAACAATGTGGAAGACACAAAAGTTAGTATTGTTACCTAAGGATAATAAGCCACCAGACGACCCTTCCTCTTATAGGCCGCTGTGTATGATAGATACAAGTGGGAAATTGCTAGTATAATCTGTAGAAGATTGGAAAGTTGTGTTGAAGCTAACCGCGGTTTATCAGATAACCAATTTGGCTTCAGGAAAGCAAGGTCAACAGTAGATGCTATCAAAGTTGTAGTAGAAACTGCTGCTCAGGCTATCCAAGGGAAGAGGTGGAGAAATGGAGCAAAAGAGTATTGTGTAGTTGTAACGCTAGACGTAAAGAATGCCTTCAACACGGCAAACTGGGAGCATATTGTTGATGCCTTAGCCAGTTTAGACATCCCAGGATATCTACTGGCAATTATACAGGACTATTTCCGAAATAGAGAGCTAGTTTATGATACTGATAAGGGTACTAGAAGACGAAAGATCATTGGTGGGGTGCCTCAAGGATCAGTACTTGGTCCACTACTGTGGAACGTCATGTACGATGGAGTATTAAGGTTAAACCTGCCGGAGAAGGTAAAGATAGTTGGATTCGCAGACGACATAGCGTTAGTATGTGAAGCAAAAGAGTTACTAGAGGCGGAAACCATTGCAAACGCCAGTATTCAGATCGTAAGGTCTTGGTTGAGATCAATGGGTCTAGCTCTAGCTGACCATAAAACAGAAGCGATTCTGATTAGTAGTCGGAAAAATAGGGAAACCATTAGGCTAAATATTGGCACGTGTAGCATAGAATCCAAGGAATGTTTAAAATACCTTGGAGTCATGATTGACACTCGTCTGTCTTTTCATGAGCACTTGAAGTATATAGGTTCTAAGGCATCAAAAACCTGCTCAGCGCTATGCCGGATCATGCCGAATACAAGAGGTCCAAAATATCTGCAGAGGAGATTGCTAACCAGTGTAGTAAGAAGCATTATCTTATATACATCCCCTATATGGTCAGGCTCACTGAAATACTCTACATATGTGAATCTGATATCCCCTGTGTATAGGCTGGCCGCCCTGCGAGTATGTAGCGCATTCCGAACTGTATCGGACGAGGCCGCCTTTGTCATTGCCGGCATGATACCCATTGAGCTAGAAGCCGTTTCGGACAGTACGAATGGTGTGACTGATATGTGTCTACGGAAGTGGCAAGAACGATGGACAGCGACTGACAAGGGAAGATGGACTTACTTACTGATACCTGACATTAGGGTATGGTTATCAAGAAGACACGACGACTTGAACTTCTACATTACACAGTTTTTGACTGGACATGGTTGTTTTAGGTCGTACTTGTACCGTTTCGGACATGACAGTGTTCCGTTTTGTCCGAGTTGTGGTGGCAATGTCGTGGAAGATGCCGAACATGTGTTCTTCATCTGTCCACGATTTGATAGTGGTAGAGCGTATTTAGAAGTAGTCTTAGGGCGTAGTATTAGGCCGGACAACATCGTTCCAATCATGTTGGAATCTTTGTATAACTGGACGTATGTATGTAATTTTATAAAATTGGTTCTGTTGGAACTTCGTAGGTTAGAAGAGATTCGCAGAAGAATCCATGTAGTTTAGATTTAGGGTCTAGGACCTTTCCCACCCCGAGACGTATAGCCTTGCGGTAGTACCACGGGGAGCATTTGGGTCAGTGTGAAGGGGTGTTTTTTAGCGTGTTAAAGTCTCGCACTTCTGGCAAACACCACCACTGCCAGAGTCTTTCGATGATTTTCATCCCACAAATAAAAAAAAAAAAAAAAAAAAAAAAAAAAAAAAACATACATACATACATACATACATACATACATACATACATACATACATACATACATACATACATACATACATACATACATACATACATACATACATACATACATACATACATACATACATACATACATACATACATACATACATACATACATACATACATACATACATACATACATACATACATACATACATACATACATACATACATACATACATACATACATACATACATACATACATACATACACACATACACACATACATACATACATACATACATACATACATACATACATACATACATACATACATACATACATACATACATACATACATACATACATACATACATACATACATACATACATACATACATACATACATACATACATACATACATACATACATACATACATACATACATACATACATACATACATACATACATACATACATACATACATACATACATACATACATACATACATACATACATACATACATACATACATACATACATACATACATACATACATACATACATACATACATACATACATACATACATACATACATACATACATACATACATACATACATACATACATACATACATACATACATACATACATACATACATACATACATACATACATACATACATACATACATACATACATACATACATACATACATACATACATACATACATACATACATACATACATACATACATACATACGTGCATACATACACACATAGACTTAGGGGTGTCATCCGTCCTCTTTTTCCCGGAAAATGTCCTCTTTTTATGGTCTCTGTCCGAGAAAACAATGTGCGTCCGGGAAAGTCCTACTTTTTACCGTCTTAAAAATGGAGCTTATATTCGCGTAAAGTATCTGTTTTACACTTATATATTTTCTCGCTTTTATACTCGTATTGCTTGAAAACGAGACGAAAAGGAAACCGAAAACTTTATATCGAGCCTTTGCTACCATAGACTCACAATTAAAAAAATAGTTTTGAATTTATTAAAAACTTAATGGTAAAAGAAAATGTTATTCTTCTCACAAATTAACACAAATATCACATTTTTCGAGTTATGACTCTAATCCAGCACAGAGTCGAGCCTATAATTTGATTTCATTTGTATTTTCGATTCCTCTTAATGCGTTTTGTAAATTAAGAAAATAATGTCATTTGCCAAATTAATGATATGAATTAGTTTTAATAAAAATTTTAAATTTGCAAAAGTTTTTGCAAACAAATTAAGGTACAGAATCAACCCAAATTTAATCGGAGTGCTGAGAGAATGCATAAGAAAATGCAAAATGAATGGATTTTTATTGCTTTGCACATCATTAAGTTAGTGTCAAGATTTTTTCTTAAATCATGCTTTACTCTCTATTTGCCAAGCTTTTCTCAACTTGGATCTGGTAAGCCTAGGTGGTTCTGCTGAGTGTGATTTCAATTCTTATATATACAAACTTTTCGTGAAAATTGAATACGAGAATTAAATCACTTAGGTTGATGTCAACTAACCTGTTTATCACAGCAGTTGGACTATTTCACTTCATTCCCATTGCTTTCTCATTTCTTTAGAGTTCATAATCTTTATTTTATGAACAAATAAGAAATTTTTACCAAACAATGAAATTTTATTTTAAGCCGGTAGCCCTACGGTTAGAGATATTTGATGTGTAATCAATTAAACTCTTAACTAACTTCAGGTTCTCAGTTGATGAAGAACTACTTTTTAATAAATTCTTGTGCTATAAATTTTTTTTTGAAAATTATAAACGACGAAACTATAACTTTAAAAAAATGTTTCCCAACATTTTAAATTATATTTGAAATCCTGATAAATATATCTTCGCCTGAAACGCGAAACGCCCTAACTGACATTTTCATAATTGTACAAGAGTAGCAATAAATATACTAAATAATATATTAATCTTAATTATATCGCAATTTTAGATCGGAAAAGTCTGATTTTTATAGTAATTATGTGTGTTGGTCAAACACAACGCAATTTATTAAGAAGCGGATTAGAATTTTTCGTTAGTTAGTTAGTGCTTTTTGTGTTTTATTTAACAATATGTAGAGCATAAACTTCGATTTATGCAAATGAGTATCCTCAAATGTTCATGTATGTATATACTTATGAACAAGTTAATGGAAATGGATGGTGTTGCGCAAAAAGAGCCAATCTGCTATGTAAAATGTTGCGAGATTGGCCGCTTTTGCGCAACACCATTGAAATGTATTTTAGATTTTATTGGTAGTAAAATTATTGGAAAAAAATTAATTGCGTTTTGTTTTTAAGTCCTACTTTTTTAAGCAAATGTCCGGGTTTTTTTCCTCTGCTGTCCCCTTTTTATAAATTGAGCGATGACAGCCCTACATAGACTGATAAACACAATACCCTTCTTTGCGTCGCGCAGTCGGGTAAAAATGTATTAAAAACTAAAAACTCGCGGAAACTATAAAATTAATCTGATTAGGCACTGCTCTTGAGCAAAATTAGCTTTGCAGCAGTTGTTTGATAATGTACAATATTCCCCTTAATTTTTATTTATAAATAACTCCAATTTTATAAGTAGTTTGAGCCATGGTAGAATAATACAGGTAGTGGTGAAGCGTTAACAAACTTTTTTTTTTTTGAGTTCGACTCTGTCAAAAGTTGTTTATGTTATACCAACACACACCCACACTACTGAAAAAACATGGCGAAGTAAACACACACATGTGAACATATAATTTTTTTTTTCAAATTTTCTTTTGTGCTTTTTGACAACCTCGAACATAAACAACAATAAAAAGCCGTGTTGTTTTTGCTGTTGTTGGGTTGTTGTAGCTTCGCTACTACCTGTAGTATAATTCTACCATGGTTTGAGCAATAGTTTTTGTTAGAACTGCAAAAAAGTACATATTGCTAAAATGTTAACCCTAATCAGATGAGCGACAGTTTATGTTGCTAACCTTTATTTTTAAAAATTAAATAACTTTTTTATTTTTTTCTTGTTATTAAAGCTGCCAATTGTTTTTCTCAGAAATCCCCTTTTTGTGCCTCTTTTTGAAAATTTTCAAGGGTAGCGTTGATGAGCTAGCGACGAATGCACACGCGGTGGATGTTTTTATATATATATTTTTTTTATATTTTTCAATGCTTGTAAAGCGCTGTACAGACGGTTGTCAAATCTTAAAATATTGTCAGATCTGGCAATGTACTGACAATAAAAAATTGCCAGCACAAGTTAAGAAAACTTACAATTTATTGCCAGACAATTGTCACACAATAAATAAATTTATCTGATAATATTTTCAGTAAAAAATTGCCAGTTCACACGATTGTCAGATGCAAAAATTGTCAGATCTATTGTTTGGCGCTGTCAGACTCAACTCATTTAACAGAAATGATCAATTATTTATCATCTGTGCTTGTGTTAACTTTAAAAATGCCAAATATAAATTAGTATTAAACATAAAGAAGCAATTGCAACTATTTTAGCTGCATAGTTTCTTTTATTTTCCTTTTTCCCCAAAGATGTGTGCAGTGCTGCTAATGGAAAGAAGTCTCTAACAATGAGGCCATTGTCAGATGCAGAAACTTCGAACATCTGACATTATCTGACAATGGCAACGCGATGTGTGCAAACGATTGTCAGATGCCAATTTTTGTCAGCAGGTAGTATTAAAATCGACTGACAATGTTTTTTGTGGCAACGTTGTCAGACAAAAATTGTCACTTCACACGATTGTAAGACATTTTTAGCACATTTTACTGACAATATATTATGATCTGACAACCTTCTGTACATAGCTTAACTACAAGAGTATATTTTAATACATGTTCATATTTTAATATGTTCACGTTTTTCCTTGCTAATTTCAAACGAACTTATATGTCTGCGGCTACACACTTATAGGTATTTGACGAACAGTCATTTAATTTTATTCATTGATTGTGCTATCAGTGGAAGACCAAGTATGTACTGTATTCGAAAAATGTATAGAACTTCACAAACATCAAAAATCTTTCCAGTATTGCTAGAAAGCTGATATTTGGTACACAGGTAGTTCACGATGAGAAAATAGTCGGACAAATCTGTAAACGGGCAGGTTCTCATCTGGGGGGACTATGGTGTCCCTTCTTTATATGGGGTACTTCCAGCACAACTAGAAAGCTGAAATTCGGTATTGTTGAGCAAACAACCAGAAAAATCTGAAAACGGGCACTTTCTTTATAGGGGACTAGGGCGCCCCTTTACTAGTAAGGGGCACTTCCACTATAGCTAGAAAGCTGAAATTCGGTCCACAGGTAGGTAGGAAAAATGCGAAAATAAAAATTTTTTATCTAGGACTTATTGTACACTCATAGAAAAATGTATCATCGCATTGATGACGCCATATCATCAGAATTCTGACATCAATGCTATGACAAATGTCATCAATACAACGAAAACTGACATCAATCTGATGACAAACGTCATTATAGAATTTTGTCATAGCTTAAGTGTCATCAATGCTATGATTGGAATGACATCAATACGAAGTCACTTATTATATATTATGAAATTGTAAAATATGTATTAGACAAATAAGTAAACAATCTTATAATGTTTGTAGTTTGTATTTTAAAATAAATGTTATTGTTTTACTTTTGTGTTTAAACGCATTTTTGAAAAGATAAAAAACATGACATTGCATTGATGTACACTTATCATCATTACTATGACAGATAAAATACGCAAGACCTTTTAAAAACTAAGCCAGTACAGCATACATACACAAGAAAAACAAGCGATAGTATGACACCTTTTCATCATATTGATGTCACATAGTCATCACATGTGTCATCAATATCAAATAGAATGAGCGCGAAGAGAGTAAAGTGCGAAAAAACAACAAAAACATACTCTTGACACAAATGAAATAAAAGAAGTTGTAGCAGAAAACTATTCTGCAAGGTAGATTGAACAGGTATCACTACAAGAACAGCTGTTTTTATAAATTTGAGAATGTGTGCGTCACACAGACAATAGGTTTTGACACACGTCTGGGAGTTTTCTATCAGCAACGGGCATGTGTTAGCAAATTTGAGAGCTTATAAATGTATGCAACTCACAGATAATGGATTTGACATATTTCTGGGGTATTTCTACTAACAAATTACATGTGTTTTTTTTTTTGGTGTTGTATTTGTTTTAGTTATAGTGGTACCTGTAATGAATATGCCTTGCTATTCTGTTTGTTTGTTCTAGATCAGTTGTGTTTTTAAAGTTAATTAAATAGTACCGCGTGGTGTTCTTGTGAGTGAAATTTATATGTATAAATATATCGCACCTGTTCATCAAAAGTAACACAACTCAAAATTTACAAGTTTTCAGTAGAGGCAAAAAACTAATTGCGCCAATATAATGGAATTATTGTTATAAACAAATATACCGTTGTAAAGGAAACTCAATAATATTTCAATAAAATAACACAATACCAAAATTTTTACCGTGGTTAGATATGGTAATCATACACTGTTTCCTTCAAAAAAGTGGAAAATAGAATTTTTTGAGTTGTGTTACTTTTGATGAACAGGTGCGATATACATACATCCATATTTTTAATAATTTGTTATAAGTTGATTTGATTACACTTTTTTTCTTTTTGTTTGTTTTTAAAGTTACTTTGTATTTTTATTTTCGTTGTTATTTGCTCTTGCATTCCAAATACTAGTGGATAAAAAGAAAAAAAGTGTAATTATATCAACTTAATGAATATCAAAGCAAAAGTGGATAGAAAAAATAATAAGTAATATAATAAAAGTGATAATTTGTTATAAGAAATATTATATGAATAAAATAAATTTTTATTGTAATAAAAACATAATTATATTGAAGTTTTTATTTATTGCGCCATAATATCAATTATAATTGATCAAAGATAATTAATGACAGGTGTTGTAAAAGTTGACATCACAATGGTGTAAAGTGTCATTGGGTCAAAAACGAAGACACTTGACATAGTATTGATGTCAAATTACAACAGCGCTATGACGGGGTTTCTATCAGCGACATCATATTGATGACATTTTGACATAAAAATGATTTCAATTCATCATTTCTATGATATCGGTATGTCATTGCATTGATGATAGATTTGTCATCATTGGTATTAATGGCGAGCTGATGTAAAGGTTTGACATCACCATGATGTTGTTAATTGTCATAGGGTTAAAAGTGAAGACACTTGACATAGCATTGATATCAGATTACATCAGGGTTATGACGCTTTTTCTATCAGTATATGGAGCACTTATTGTACCAAATAAAAGTTTAGAAAAAAGAACTGAGATCCGGCTAAAAAACTTAATTGTGAAAATAAGGGCAAGTTTCTATTGAAAATTTCGGCCGTAAAAAGTACTGAGATCAAAATAAAGACCAAGTTCTTGATACGTACAATACCATATCATTTCTAGGCAACCTGCTACCACCATATTGTTTTTTAATCAGCAACATTCACGCATCATGTATAACCTGACCAGACATCCCGCTTTAGGCGGGATTATCCCGCTTTTAAGAGTTCGATCCCGCCTAGAATTTGTATCCCGCTTTTTTGAGTGTGAACATTTATAATTCTATTATTTTAATTATTGCCAAAAATTTTAAAAAATGTTTAACTGAATAAAAAATATCTTTCTCCTTTTTCAGCCAGTACAAATCATTTTTAGACGTTGCTTCAAATCTCATTACTTAAAAATTTCTAATTCAAAGATATTTCTGAAACTTTGCACACACATTGACTTCACGTGGGCAGTGCCGCACCTACACAGCGTTAAAGAATTTAAATAAAAGGCTTTTTTTAAATTGTGTTTTAATATTAGTTTTTATTTTTGTGATACTACTAAACTGTGAATAAATTCAGAACTAATGAAATGATTTTAATACATTTTAGCTCATTTTATTTGTACCATATGAAGTTATTATAATTAAGAATAAAATTTAAAATTTTCTTCAATTTAAAATTTTAATGAGTCTTTTAACATTTATTTTAATTTTTTTGAAAAAAAGTATTTTTTTATAAAACCTTTTGAATATCTCCGAAACTATAACACTGTTAAAAAATTAATAAGGCTGTAGCTTAAAGGTTATTTTGTTTCCCATCCTGCTGTGTTTTTTTTTTTAATTTAATCAAAAAACTAGTTCTTGAGTAAATGTAAATTATGTGATGCAGCATCCTCTTTTTTCTTTATAACGGAAAATCACGAAATACAGAGTCAATTAAAAAATAATAATTTATAGGCATTGATGCCTCAGTACCAAGTGTATACAAATTTACTACGAAACCTTAGACCTTAGATAACAAATTTCATTTTCTTGGTCGGTGTAGCTATAGAATATTACATATAATATGAACCAACTACATATTGGGTTTACTTCTTAAGCTATAAATAGAAAATATGTATTAGAAGCTTTTTGTCTCTCCTGTAAAATTTACTTGAAGTGAGTTAGCAGCTTTACACTCTGAGGCATATCGTCGCTCTATTAAAATTTTTAAAATATCACGTTTTTTGTATGAGACTACACAACAAATTGAGAACATTCGTATTAATTTGGATGATTTTTATAAAAAATAACAATAAAGATAACATCTTAAATAAATGTTGTATATATGTATGTACCTACATTGTACATACTATGTACTATGTCCAACGTGCAAAAATAAAACATAACTTATGAAATAATTTCTTTTAAATCACTTCTCTCATTAGCTCATTGCCTCACGACTGCAAAATATCTCAAACTTAGCAAAACCCACTAGCTAATTAATCAAATTTATTGCACCATTTCAGTTGAAGAAACCGTTATCGCAGCTGTTGTTTCGAAAAGCATACATATTGGCCCTATCAATAAGATCTATTTTAAAGTATTTTAGCGCTTGGCCTAAAATTTAGAAAATGGCATTTCTAAAAATTAAAACAAATTGAGACGGGAAAAATCCGTTTAATTTTTTGTATCTTGCGAGGCTATGATAATAGGTATTTTAGTTTAGGATAAAAACGTTTTTACGTTGCCCCTAACTTTTATTTTCAATTTCGACATTATTTTTTTCCGAAAGGTGCCCCCGACGGGTAAACTTAATTCGAGTACGCTGATTTCAATGACGTTTAAAATTTCAGTTTATAGACCATTTTCATTGGATTAAAGACGCAATTCTTAAGATAAATGGAAGAAGTTCGGTTCATAAGTTAGTCATGCACTACCAATATACCTAACTAAAATTTGAAGAAATCGGTCCATGTTTACACTTCATACAAGCGTCCGCCAAAATTTCACCGAACTGTCGATAGATCTCATGAATTGTTTTAGATTTGGCTCATATTAAACATGTAGATAATTTTGAAAATTGATGATTTCCGAACACTGCCAAATGTAGGGTACATGTCCAAAACGAACAAAAATGTCCACTAAATTCATCCTTAAAGCATGACCTTTCACTGTGTATTTGAATAAAATTGACATTTCTATTTGAATAAAATTAACATTTCCGTTAATACGGATAAAACAAAACATATGTAAACCCTAAGAACTAGAGAAAGGAGCTTTCTCAATCTTGGGTGAGAAATATAAACAAAAAGCATAAGTGTGGTTGTTGATTAGGATAAGTGCCAAGTATGGTAAATTTCTAAGCCACCATAAAATAAACTTAAAGCCAGGAAACATAGAGCTTTAATGCAATTGGTTTAATGCCAAATATTTACCGCTTGACTTTGGGGGCTGAGTAGCCTAGAGTATAGAGAGCTCTGACGATGGGATTGTGGTTAATCCCGAAAACATCGATGTTCAGTTCGACCTTTACAAAAGTCAAGAAATTGGTATTTGTACTTTTCAATTGCCACATGCTTTGAAAAATTATTTCTCAATAAAAAAATGATTTAATTGTAAAAATTAAATTGAACGAACTTAAGCCTGAATAATAAATTTCTTTGGATAAAACCCATATAGTTCGACTAAATACACACAACTTCAATTATTTCTAACAAACTTTTTTAGACTTGTAAAATTATGATGCACTTTTTGCATTTCAAAGTTTTGAGTTTAGACCTTTGTTACGACTTAACGGCTCAAGATATTTCAAAGCTTTGTTCGAGGTAGCCAACTTTCGGACCTTTTAGCTCCGCCCCTGTTGCAGCTAAAAACTTAAAGAAACACGATTCTGAAAGCCTGACTCCTCATCGGGTAATAATTCAATTTTTATGCAAATACATTCAGTAGTTTAGAATTTCCATACTTATTACCACTTTTTTTGTAATTTCCGCCGCTGTGCGTAGTTTGTATACACTCTTTGACGTATAGCGCCCATACCAATAAACCGATCACGTTCACACTTCACAATATGATTTCTACAAAGATAAGTTATCTACATATTTAATTTGAGCTATATCTACAACAATTCACGAGTTCTATGGACATTTAGTTGACATTTTGGCGGATGCTTGTATAAAGACTAAGTGTAAACATAGACCGATTTCATCAAATTTTAGTTACATAGGTATATTTGTATTATATGACTAACTTATGAACCGAAATTCATCCAATTATCTTAAGAACTGTGCCGTTAATCCAATGAATATGGTCCAAAAACTGAAATTTTTAATCTTATATACATATCTCGTTTTTAAGAGCTAACATTGAAAAACTGTGAACGCCACTGAAATCAGCATACTCGAATTAAGCTTATCCGCCGGGTGCCCCTTCTGTCGGTTTTTTCTACTAGCATAGTGTAATTATTTAAGTTAAATTATTTTACGTTGGTTTTTTACATTATGTGCGTTCGAGTACCCAAAAGTTTTTGCAATTTTTTCCTGAACTTTACTGCATTTTACTAAATTTCGTTCTTTTACACAAAATACAGTAAATGAGAATACAAATTGAGTGAGTAAAGTGACAGTTCATGCCGTTAAAGCTGTCTTTACAAAGTAATAACGACTTTGTAGAATCCAAATATTATGAAATTCTCTTCGTGTTTAAAAAAAGAGAACAAAAGTCTGTTGTAAGTATTTTTCACGTTTACACCTCTGGTATGATGATAATACATATGTAAATTTCTAAAATGGTTTAGAAAATAAACATTTACCGAACGCTTGTCAAATTTTGTATCCGTATTCTCTCCTACTCAATACATTTTGCGTTTACATGATAAGATTTTGTCCATTTTTACACATATCTTAATACATGTATTATCATGTAAAGAAAACTTAAGCAGTACATACACAAATCGACATTCGCTGATGATAGAGCTTTTCGAAGTGCTCACGAAAGACATGTCGAAGCTCCCCCCAAAACTGCAAGAGTATATGTATATGTAGCTCAGTTGGAAAAATGGCTATAGCAATGGCGAATAAAAATTAACGAACAAAAATGTCTATCCATTACTTTTACATTGTGCAAAGAAACCTGCCCACCTATACAAATCAATAACCAAACTATACCTCAACACACTGAAGTAAAATATCTCAGTGTTCATTTTGACCGTCGCACAGTGGTGCAGAATCGTTTTTCATCTTTTTATTTTTTTTTACATTTGTTCCATAATTCTTTCCATATTAGAAAGGTAAACAAAATATTGCCAATGTAACAGGTTGGCTAGAAATGAGATGGTATTGTACCTATCAAGAACTTGGTCCTTATTTTAACAGGTTACCTGTCCCCTTGCAAAAATAATTTTTTAACGGTACACGGCCCATATGTATTTTTTAAATTACAATGTTGGAGGCATTTTTCAAGGTTATTAATGTGTTTTTCAACTAGCCGTACACATATTGACAGCGATATAACGGTAAAAAAATATGTATCAGTTATGATACATGAACGAGTCGTTACGAAATTATATGCCATACGTTACATGTATCATATATGATATGTATCACTAATGATTCATTGAGCGTGCCATGAAAGAGTTATATTCCGTACGTTACATGTATCATATATGATATTTATCATATATGATATTTATCATATATGATATTTATCATATATGATATGTATCATTGAGCGGACCATATACAATTTTGCAACAAATACGTTATAAATAGTTGGAGTATTGAAAGTGTAACACGTGCGTTCTTATTTATTTAGTTCAATTAGTAGTGTGTAAAGTAAGATGTCTTCTCGTGCAAGGTATACTGATGAAGAGATACAGCGATTTTTGCAAATAAGTGAAGATGAGAGTGATTTTAGTGATTTAGTGATGATATGCTATGCTGATGAGGACGACGATGACGAAACTGAAGAAGAGGGCCAAGATGAAACTTTAAATGACGTTGAAATGGAATTGCCAGGAAATGCACATGATCCACTATATATCGAAATATGCCATGACGGTAATCAAAATACAGAAAATGAAAAATGGGTGGCTGATATTCTTCCAATTGGCAGAGAACCATTTACAGGAAATTCCGGAATACAAAACGTACAGGTTTTCAAATGAAGAAGGAGTTGTCACCATTCCAAAGATAGTTGAGTTCTTCATAAATGATGATCTTATTGACACAATGGTACAAAAAAAAATGCATACGCAGAGTATTTGAAGGTGGTACGTACAAAACGATTTTCGAGAATTTCACGTTGGGTCGATGTCAACAGAGAAGAATTGAAAAAATTTTTCGCCGTTATACTCTATATGGGAATAGATAAGAAACCCACAATAGAACATTATTGGAAAAAGGATCCACTATATTTTACCCCATTTATTCATAAAATAGGTATTTTATATAATCGATTCAGTACTATACTGCGTTGCTGGCATTTTGCAGACGTTCAACCGGACAGCGATGATATTTTATACAGAATTCAACCTCTAGTAAACCATCTGATTAGAAAGTTTCGTGAACTATATGTGCTTGGTGATACAATTGTCGTAGACGAATCGCAAATCAATCATCAAGGTCGATTGCGCATAAAAACTTATAATCCATCAAAAAGCCATAAATATGGAATAAAACTTTATAAAATGTGTTCTCATACACCTGGTCTTATGCGATACACGCGGTATCTGGAACTGTTATAGAGGGTCTGGATAAACCTGGAACTGTCGTGGTGCAGCTGTGTTTTCCACTTCTAAATGAAGGCAGACTGATTGTAGCAGATAATTACTACACTGGAACATACCTGGCTAAATATCTGAAAGATAAAAATACGGATTTATGTGGCACTTTGCAAAAAAATAAAAGAAATCTCCCTGAGGTAAACCAAATATGGTTATAGATTACAATGATGCTAAAAAAGGGATTGACGTCGCAGATCAGATGAGTAGCTATTACTCGCCACTACGGAAAAGTCTGACTTGGTACAAAAAAATTGCAATAGATTTACTTTTTCAAGCAGCACTTGTTAACTCCAGAGTTATTTTCCATGAAGTAACTGGATCTTCCATTACTATTTTGGAAATACAAGAGGCTATGATTTGTCACTGGCTTGGCGAGATTGTAGAGAAAAATCAACAAACAAAATCATTAAACTTCCTAACATCTACTACATAGAATACATCATCTTACTCAAATACCACGGAGAGATGGTAAACTTATACGACGTCGCTGTGTCAGCTGCTATGCCAAAAATAAAGAGGAAGGAAACCCTACAAAAGCCAAACAGGTAGACACAGAGTGCCTCGAATGTGGAAAAGGTTATTGTTTGCTGTGCTACAATGCGATTCACTCGTAAATGTGAGAAGGAAAATAAAGGATTTTGCTTCATTTTCAGTTTTATTACTATTATACCAAGAATAAACATGAATTCATAAATAAAAAAATAAAAATATATATATATATATATAAAATTAATAAATAACCGTGGGGTTTTTGTATTTTACAAACTAGACAATGTACTTAGTATGTCCACATAAAAAACATATTTGAAGTCACTTATAAATTTGTTCATATATGATACATGGACTCTGTAATCATGGTACAAAAAAATATTTTTGTATCACATGTGATACATCGGACAGGGAACCTGTTAATCTCAGTACTTTTTACGGCCGAAATTTTTGGATAGGAACTTGGCCTTAGCTTCACATTTATATTTTTGTGCGTATCTGTTCTTTTTTCTAAGCTTTTATTTTGTACAATAAGTGTCCCATACAATTACCCCTAGACTAAAATTTTCCGTTTTGCCATTTTTCTTAGCACTTTCCTATGAAGACCTACCTGTGTACCAAATTTCAGCTTTCTAGGTAAAGTGGAAGTGCCCATTCCAAAAATGGGGCGCCCTAGTCCCTTTCTGGTCGTTTGCTCAACAATACTTACCTGTGTACCCAATTTCAGCTTTCTAGTTGTACTGGAAGTGCCCCATACAAAGAAGTGGCAATATAGTCCCCCAGAACAGAAGTGCACGTTTTCAGATTTTTCTGACTATTTTCTCAGCGGGAAGTACCTGTGCACCTAATTTCAGCTTACTAGCTATATTGGAAGTCCACCGTACAAAGAAGGTGCACCCTAGACTTCCCCAGATGAAAATTTACGTTTTCATTTTTTTCGTTAATTGCTCATCAGGACTTACCTGTGTACAAAATTTCAACTTTCTAGCTATACTGGAAGTGCCCATACAAAGAAGGGGCATCCTAGTTCCCCCAGATAAAAAGGGCTCGTTTTAATTTTCGATAATTGCTCATCAGAGCCTACCTGTGTACCAAAGAAAGGGCACCCTAGTCGCCCCAAGATGAAAAGTGCTCGTTTTTTTCGATTTTTCTGGTTAATTGCTTACCAAGACTTATCTGTATACCAAATGTCAGCTTTATAGCTATAATGGAAGTGCCCAATTGATTAATGAGTCAGTGAATATGTACTAAAATATGCACTTTTTACACCTTTATATCTCGGGAAGCTTTTATGCTTGAGCTTCAAACTTCACCTATGAGGTTACATCTCTAGGGAGACCTTATGTTTCAAGTTTCATTATTTTATGATTAAGTGGAGCAAAGTTATGAGGGGGATAAAAACAGCTCCAATGGTTTCGTGTAATGGAGCATTCCACTGTCACATACAGATAAATTCAACTATTTCTAGCGTATATATTACAGATAAATCTTAATTGATAAAGCAGATAACTAATATATTTTCTATTATTTAATAAACTACATACTACCCTTTAAACCAACATAGAAACTTTTTAAATAGTTCATCAAACATTGAAGAAAAAGAGCTGACATAGTTCGTCACGTGTGGGACATTTGAAATTCTTGATTTGAGTGAAAATTCAAGCGAAACTATTGCAGATGGGGAAAATGTGTTCAAGAAGCATATTATAAATCAGAATCAAGCTTGCTGCTGATGAAAAAAAATTAAATAAATAACATATTTATAACTAAAAGTACGTTTTTATATTTTGTCACGTACAGACAAATCGTGTCACGTACAGGAGATAGTTGAACTTACATATAAAATAAACCAGAATCAATAGTTTAATACAAGTTTGTCTACAGATAAGCATTGTTTTCTGTACTCCGAAACGTTTTCTTTAGTTTTATTAAAGTGGAAAAGTGAAATTTCAGTTATCGCTTTGGTATTTTCCCATGGTAATGCAGACACATTTTTTCGAAAATTTCCTAGGATGGTTATAAATACCACAAGTTTTTGAAACTAATTGATACTACTTGCTGTTACCCTCAAAAAATAAACGGTAATTAAAACAAATGTGATCTATTAGTTATAGTTTATATAAATTATGTTAGATGAGAGCATAATCTCACTATAAAAGTGCAAAAGAATATAAAAAATTAAGGTTAATAAAATTGTTCAGATTTCCGTTTTTTAATGGAATGCTCCTAATATACACACTGTATGGCTGGAACTTGGCCTGGCGCACTACCGTGCGCCTAAATCATTGAAACGCACACCCAGTGTTGCCAGAAGATTTACGAAGAAAATCATCATTTGACGAAATAAAAATCATATTTTGATATAAAGAATCATCGGCAATTTTTTATTCTAAAATATTTAAATCGAAGCTGAACGATAATACTTTTATATGAAACTAAAACAAAAGCGCATTCTTATAAGTTTGTATGATTTCCTTACATTTCCTTTTCTAGCTATGGGAGTTAATAAGATTCTAATATTAAATTGTTAAAATGTGTGGAAAAGAATTAAATTCGGGAGGAATCCCCAAAAAAATTTGTATATTAAAAATCACCATGACTGCAAGATAGTATATAAACGCGGCAGAATCACTTCCACCTCGAAAATGGTCGGTTTCACGAACAAATTTCCAAAATTATAAAGAAGCTAGGAAAAACTCGAAAAACGCAACTCAAGTAAATATTGAAAATTCGCTAAACCATGTTAACATCAGAAAAAAGCTTTGAATTGGTTCGATATCACTAAAACCAATATGTAATTTTAGGATATTTTCAGTAAACCTTTTTTTAAATCACCAACAATTGCAAACCAATATATTTTAACCTGTGTTTTCACGGGTTTCCCAAAAACTTTAAAGATGGACAAAGTTCCTTAATCTCGAAAAAGTCCAATTTTATAAAATGGTATTGTCCTAATACATATGTATAAAATATGTAAAGTTTTTGTAAAGTAAAAGAAATGTTTTTGTTGCTTTGGTTTGATATACATATTACTAAAACCGCAACATTACAATGTGATTTGATATTTTGGAGGCACCCAAAAACTAAGGAAATCAATGAAAAATAAAGAAAATTCTGAAAAATAGTTAACCAGGGTACACACTATCGAACATGAATGACAGTTTGCTCAAATTTTCGCATAAATGCGGAAAATTATTTTTTAAAAGAATTTATATGATGCTATAAAATGGAACGTTGTCTTTCGTATATAACAAGATTAGGGTGTGTAATGCAAAAAAATAAAAATAAATTATTTTCAACGAAGTACGTTCAATTTTCGTACTTTCCATGTTTTCCAGTAATTTTTTTCCTGAATGACGGATTTAGCACCCAACATTAATGACAGTTTTGTCACTGTCATTCAAAGGTGATGAAGTTTTGACAAATTCGATAGTGTGTACCCTGCATTATACTTAAAAGTAGCTAAAACGGAAAAGTGTTTACTTTAGAAGAACTAGCCAAATTCGCAGAATAAAGAAATATATCCCAAAATTCAAAATACTTTAGTCAGAGAAAGTTTACATAGCTAATTAAATGTAAGGCACAATGCATTACCATAAACTTTTATGTTAAAAGCTATGGACAATTATATTAATTTATTCAAATAATTAAAAAACGCAAGTTTTTTAATACTTATTTAAATTGTATTCAAGCAAGTTAAAAAAATCATCATTTGGGAGAAAAAAATCATCTTTTGGGAAAGAAAATCATCAAATCATATTTTAGTTTAAAAATCATCAAAAATATGATAAAAATCATCATTCCGGCAACGCTGCGCACGCCATACCACAATTGTGGAAACTATCTCACACACATTCTTCACAAAGATTCTTATGCTCTTCATCTAGTCCCCGATGAGACAGCGACGAATGCACATGGGGCGGATGCTTATACATTTTTTTATATTATTTTATACATTTTTTTATTGAGTTATCCAGCAAACACTCGTGTTTCATATCCAATTGATGATGTGCGAAAAAAATGTTATTATAAACAATGCATTTGGTAACATACAAGGTACATTAAACAGGTATCACTACACGCTCAGCTGTTCTAGTAAATTTGAGACTGTGCATCCCACAGACAATAGATTTGGACACATTTCTGGTACTTTTCTATCAGCAACGGGTATGTGTTAGTAACTCTGAGGGAGCTTATGAATGTGTGCGACACACAGACAATAGATTTGACATATTTCTGGTATGTTTCTACCAACAAAATACGTGCTTTTGTTGGTGTTGTATATGTTGTCGTCGTGGTGGTACCTTTATTATTGTATCATGGTAACATACAACGCCTTTTATGTTATCAAATATTTAAGTAAATATGTACATATATCATTAAAAGACACTATGTAAGACAATGACCCAAAAATTTTGAACTAAAAACAACAATACAAATTATGAGGCAATTTTCCTATATTCGGCGAAATTTTTTATTTTTAATTTGAGGCTCGTTTTTCTATTTTTTAATTTGGGGCTTTTTTCCTGTACATATTTTTGCCCATTTATGATTCTTATGAAAAAGGACCAAAATTAAAATTGGCCCCCAAAATAGGAAAAATGGCTCCAAACTAATAAATCAAAAATGTCCCCAAATTAAAAAATATAAAATAAAAAATAGCCACAAAATAGGAAAAATGGTGCCAAACTAAAATTTGGCCTAAACAGGAAAAATAGCCTTAAATATATACATAATATATAAAAGTTTCAAATTTGGATGAAAAATAACTCAAATACGTTTCAAAACAAAATTTTTCCATACAAATTACAAAATGAAAAAGCGTTTTTATATACAAAATCCGGCCATTGATTTACGATAAAAAAAAAAGAATTTAAAATAATTCTCATCCGCAAGCAAAAAAAAAATCGAAAATAACAAATTGTAATTCACCAATTTCTTCAAACGCTTGACTTTGTGTTTGCTGGGAAGACTCTCATTCTTCACTAATACTAATATGCAGCAATACAATCACAATTTAAATTTTGCGCATCATTCGCCTCAAATATTTGCGGCGCATTTTAGTTAGTGTGGACGTGTGCGGCGCACAGAAATTACACAAGAATTTTCGTCAGATTCAACGCACACGAATCATGGCTTGTTGGTTTTTGACGAACAACGCAAAAAATTGCGCCGCATGCTGTTCTGGTATGGACGCATTTGTAGAAATAGTGCTAATTTTATTGTTTTTTCATTTGCTTGAGCGGGTGAACGTAAAAATTTTCGTAAATAAATATTTGTGTGATAAATATTTAAAAGCTCGTCCACATCTACAAGCTAAAATTTGTGCCGCAAATATTTTCGGCGAACACGTTCGGCGCAAATATTTTTAGATGTGGACCCACCTTAATAAATAAATTTAAAAGTTTAAAAATAAGAGAGACTCTCAGATGGTTTTTATATGTATCTTGTTCTTTTGTTGTCTATCAATACAAGCAGATACAATATATATTGAGTACTCACTAAACGTCTGTGCAAGACATTTATTGCATCTTTTTTAAGCGTGAATATCAGTGATGGCATTTTGGTGTTCTAGGCTGTTCATAAACGTTTATTTTTTTGTTAAATAAATCGTTTTTAAAAAGTGGGTTTAACAGTGCTTTTCGCAATTTCTTACAGTGTTTTTCGTACTCTTTTGCACAACTAAGAAGTATTAAGCGCTAATAGTAATTTTTAAGAAACCATGTATTTCTTTTATAATTTTTTTTCTGTAAAACTTGTTGGACGTGGTCCATTGTACCGAATATTTACACACATATACTTATGAAAGCTGTTTTTAGACTATTATGCAAGCTGTTCGAATTCTGCATATATGCTACCCTGAAACTCATTAGATCAGGGTTGCATTTTCTACAGAAGTCGAACGGCTTGTGAGATAGTGTAAAACAGCTATAATGCATTCATGGGTCATGTTGAAACCAAAACTTCAATTGTTAAACACTAAAGGCACGGAACTCTAAAAATGTTTGATTGTTTTAAATAAATGGGGACAAGAAATGCGTTAAGACCTGCAAAAAGATGCATCAATGGCATGTTGCATTTGTTGCCATTGTGACCCAAGTAAAATTTAAAAAAAATGTTGCTGCTTTTTTACAATTTATTTTTTTGCGCTTTTTACCCTCTTTAGAACAGCCTACGGTGCTTTTGTTCTTTCGAAGGATACCAGCACTGGCAATAAAGAAGAGAGCAATTCAGTACAGTACATGATAAAGACCACACAAACAATGTTTTGTGCTCACGTTAGTGTTCACAAATAAATAAACAGATGTAATTGATACGAGCTAGACTATTTGGTAGACTATTAGTCCAGAGGTCGTCGCTTCGATTCCGGCCACAGACCCTGGGTGGTTTCCGCAGACAAGCTAATCGCTTCGCGGGTTATGTTAGTTTAAAAAAACATATTTTTGTGAGTTGGTTTGATGTAGTGCATATTGAATAGACTCTCAAATAATAATGTACTTTCTACGAAATTACTCTTAATATTAAAGTTTAGTTTCTCTAAAAACATCCGATTTTTGCATGCCATATTTTGTTTCCATTTATTATTTTCAACGCTGTCATCTTTTCTTCCAATCATATTTATCGTATGAGTTTAAAATTTTTTTAGATATTGAAAAACCACTTTAATGTAGGCCTTAAATATAGTATGTATGTATGTGTACTGTAATAGGCATTTGATCTACAGGGTTATGTGTTTGTCAAGTTGCACGTAGCTGGTTTTTGTCTACGATGGATTACTTATAAATAACTATCAGTTATCACTCAAGACTGATTAGTAAGTAAAAAAAGCGGAATTACATTACTCCAGATTCCTTTTTCAATCTCATTTTCGTTTCTTGAAATTTCGATACACTTCCGAGCAACGTGGTTGGCTCTTTCTTTTGGATTCTAAACGTCGAACAGCTAACAACGTTTAAATAATACCCTAAGAATATTAAATATTAAATACCCTAAGAATTACAAACTAAATAATTTTCTCACTCGAACTTAATTTACGTGGAGAAAAAAAAAGAATAAGTTAAAAGTACTCGTAAACGTAAAAACAAACACCATACTCTTGGAAAAGTTACAACCGTAAATTGTGATCGCTGGAACACCTCGCAACTCTGTGCAATGTCGCCCCGAGAAGTGCATATCTAAATACATACTATATTCAGCATTGTACGGAAGAAAGACAGCAACGAAGATTGATTCGCAGGGTGCCAACCAGTTCTCTGGGGGCAAAAATTCCTTCTAACCCTAAAGGCAAAACTTTTAGAGGGCATTATCACCAGCAAATCCATTCTTAGAGTTTGCTACTGTGCAATTCTCAGCCACCGTATAGTGGATGCTACAGTTTTCGTGGAGTTCCTACTAACTACAGACAACTGCTTAACCTTGGAATGACATTAAGTAGAAACATTTATAATATATTAAATTATATAATATTGAATATGAGATGGCAGTCGAATAGAATGTGATTCGGTTTCTTTGGTTTAAGCCTAAAAAACACCATAAAACAAAATTTTACAACATATTTAGATTCTTAAATGTGTACATCGGCCATGTTCTGTATTTCATGTGGAATTAAAATGTGCAGAATTATCAAAGCATTGTTGTTGTAAATTAATATTTATAACAACAATGCTTTGATAATTTCGCACATTTTGATTCCACTTGAAATACAGAACATACCCGTAGACTTTTTTAAAGTGGCTGCTAGACGGATCAATATTTTAGCTTCAATATATGTGCTTGTGTGCGTTTGTTATGAAAATCAAAAGTATTTTGATATTCTTCAATATTTCCCCTCCGTATATGTGTAACATTTTTTTTTGTAATCAAACGCACACAAACACATATATTGATGTGCTTAGCAGCCACTTAAGAAATTAATTATACATATAGTTTACACCATTAGTTCCCATTATAATCTTGTAGTAACTTCTGTTTAATTTCCCTACCGGGAATGCTAAATATTTCACGTTTTTTTTAGTACTATCCCTGTTAAATTAAAAAAATCAATACAAATTAAGGTTAACTTAACGAAAAAAACAACAAAAGCAAAAAAACTTAATACACGAACACAAAAAAAAATAATGTGAGTCCGATCACAGGGAAGATGTGTAAACATCTAGTAATGAAACATTTCACCTTCTACCGAAACATTCTTCTCATCATTCACCCGTTTCAACTTCGGTGAACCGGGCTTCATCCCCTTCTTTTTCACCCTCGTACCTTCCTCCACACCCGACAAATCGCTCAAACCGATAAGCTTCTCATCAGACACCTCTGACTCACTCCCACCAGGCATATCGCCCTTCCGCTTCCCCGTAGACATAAATAATAGTATTATTTATCCACCAGCAAAAAATAATATACCCGTACAAAATAGTTGGAATTACCGCAGTTAAACAGCAAAATAACCAACAGTCAAAGACAAACGCAGTCAATAAACCGTCAGCAAAATATCGCACCAAGTTCAGCAACAAATTCGGTAAAACCGAAAAACCGTTTTTTTTTTTCAAAAAACCCGGGTTCAAAACCGAGCCGAACCGGGTCTGAATCACGAAAAACTGGACACAAAATCCCCTAAATCCCAGAAGTTCCCGGCAAAAATCAAAAACGGCAACGCCGAAATACTCACTCCATTCAAAAACACGGGAACACAGCACGAACCAACAAACGTACGACCTTACTGCAGGAGTTTGACCTTGAGACTTCCTTTGGCAGTGTTAGTGTATTTCTATGCAGCTGTTAAGTTTCTCTGTACTTCCCCTGCAGATAAAGTAACTGGTAGCTGGAACTATACTAGTTGTTTTTTGCTTCAGACTAGTTGCCTATCTCTCCTTTTTTCATATATTGAACTATCGATTTTAACATTGGGTTTTCATAGGGGACCAACTACTTCATTTGTATACAGTTATATCCCAGTTGGAATCCTAGTTATTGTAAACTAGTGCGCTTACTAGTTTTTTATTAAGAATTTTGTAATTCTTAATAAAACTTTGGCTCAACCGGGGTACGAACGCGCATTCTTCATACTTTAAGGCAAGTACTCTACCCACTGAGCCACATTCTACTTATTTTTTAATAGCTAAAAATATGTTTTATATAAAATAGTATACCTAAAAATTGTGTCCCGTTTTGACTAGTATCATTACTAGTCTCGATACAACTAGTAATATGATTGGCCTTTTTTGGCTAGTATCGTTACTAGTCCCGATACAACAAGTAATATGATTGTTCTTTTTTGACCAGTAACGTTACTAGTCTTGTTACAACTAGTAATATGACTGTCGTTTTTTGACTAGTGCCATTACAACTAGTAATATGACTGTTCCAAAGCGTTACTAGTTGTAACTTTAGCTGCTGGGTCTTGTTGTCCGTATGATTACAATAATACACTGTAACATTAATAATACACTGTAACAATAAGACACTGTAACAGCCAAATTCATAAAAAATTCTTATTTTAGGTTTAAAACTCACAATTGTTATTGAACAGTTTCACGCTAAAATTTGGATTTCGATACTGGCAACACCACCATGTTTTGTTGTTAGTGTTGCAATAAAAAGAATATGATTTCATCCGGATATTGAAATAAACGAATAGCTTTTTATTGTTTTCGTGTAAGTTAAGATTTTTTGAACTCTCTTTATAATATATTCCTCAACTTATTTAACACAAGTTTTCTATGTAGTAAAAGCAAAAAAGAGAAATGATCACAAAAGAGTTCACACGAATCTTTTAATCATGTATGAAAAAGGTACTCGAATAACGAGCCTATTTTCATTTGTGTTGATTGTTTCTACATCACTAACATTTCTTTTTGCTTTTATGTGTTTTGATGGTGTTTTTTTTTTTGCTAATTCTGTTGCGAATTCTGTTTAACTTAAATAATTAAGTGACATATTCGATCAAATTTAAAAAAAAAACATAGGTAAACGCCTATAGCCAAGACTTCAAGCTTTAATTTAAAGCATATCATGTATTCCTGTGTGCTAAATTTGCAAAGATATTTGAAGTTGAAATTGATATATCGATGATATGAATTTATTGAAGGTTTATAGTAGGTGCATACCATCTTTAAACCTATTTTAAAATTTTCATGTTATATACATTTTTGAACGCAATTTTATGAAATTTTGCTTAAAAGTAGTTTATTGCCCTGTTTGAAATATTTATGAATATGGCTGTTAATAATATAACTACAAATAATTTTTAACATACAATTTATAATACACGTATAAAATTTAAGTATTTAAAAACAAGATTATATTACGTTTAATAATATTAACATTTACAGAAAAGTCAATAAAATTGTACAAGTCATTAAAATTTTTACACATTCTTCTAAATGGATCTGCATTAGCATAATTTGTATGAAATACTGGTAGATATAAGGGAATGAAATAACGGGTGGAACGACGTGGAATATTAAATTGTATATCACTTAAAAGAAATTCCGACAGCACATCACCATTAATCTGCTTGACCAAAAAAGTCACATTGATCATCGTCCTTCTGCTTTTTAAAGTAGGTAGTTTGATAATTGCTAGTCTAATATTATAAGATGGAAGACCCATAGCATAATTTGTATACCAACTTCTCAAAAAAACAACAGAAACTGTTTTTGAACGGATTCAAGACGATCACGCAGGATAATACTTTCACACTACTGATCCATACTCTAATATTGGTCTCACTAGAGATGTATACAGTTGCTTAGTAATACAGTATTTTTCGTTTATAGCGAACCCGCTTAAAACGAACTTTCGCTTAAAACGAACCATTTTCGAAAGTACGAACTTTTATTTATATAAAACCATGAAAATATTTTCACTTATAACGAACCCGCTTAAAGCGAACTTTCGGTTATAACAAACTTTTTTTTGCATGTAAATTGTTCTTTTTTTCGCTTAAAACGAACCAAGAAGTGTGTTGCCATGAACAAAAAATTATATTTTTTAATTTGGTAACGCTGTCGTATGCTCTATAATCAGGTACTTCCCCTAGGTTTAATTGTTTTTTGTTTTTGTGTGAAGGCGATGTGAATTCAGCAGTTGAAAATTACAAAGTGAGAAGATGGCCGTAGCAGCGGTTGCAAAACAAAGAAAGTGTTTTTCTTTAAAAGAGAAATTTCATATAATAAAACGCATACAAGATGGGGTAAAACAAAAGCAAATATGCCAAGAAATGGGCATCAGCAAGTCAACAATAGCTACAATTTGAAAAAATAAGCACCTGGTGCTAAATAATTTTGAGCAAAACTCCACAAGTGTAAAGAAAGTTAAAAACCCTTCCTTCAAGAATTTTTTTAAAAACTAAATAAACTTATTTTTTAAAGACTACAATGTTCTAAAATTATTTAATAAATAAATAAATAGCCAAAGTGTTAAAAAAAGACATGTGCACACACAATAATGGTTTCTTGATGTCTTCACTTAAAACGAACTTCGCTTAAAACGAACAAATTTGATCAGTCCCTTGAAGTTCGCTTTAAGCGAAAAGCACTGTATATGGATCTGTAAGCTCCTTGGCCCAATGCTTAATAAAAGCGAGCGTTCAACGAGCTTTATTCACCACCATTGTTACATGTTTCAGAAAATTTAACTTCGGATCAAGTAGGAGTCCAAGGTCTAAGAACTCTTTCACTGACTCTAATTGATAGCCATTTAAAGTACATAGTACTGATGGGGTCCAATTTCTAGAAAAACCCCTTTGCTGCACCAGTTATAAAAACTATCTAAATCTTGTTGCAGGTAAGTTGTGTCCGACAAATTTTTATAGCTCAGGAAAATTTTAACATCATCAGCGTACAGTAGAACTTTACAAAAATTTATAACATTAGGCATATCATTTATGAATAAGGAGAACAATAATTTGCCCAGGTGACTTCCTTGCGGAACTCCAGAATTAACAGCTATTTTCTTTGAGATGGAAGTGTTAAAACATACACTTTGCACTCTACAACTAAGGTATGACTTTATCCAGCTTAAAGTAGTTTCAGTGAAACCCATTAACTCAAGCTTGGCCAAAAGCAGATTGTGGTTTACTTTGTCAAATGCTTTGCTAAAGTCAGTGTAAATAACATCAGTAATTTTGCTTTCATTAAATGCTCGATTTATTAAAGTTGTTAGTTGCAAAATATTTGTCACTGCGGAGCAACCTTTCCTAAAACGGTGCTGCACCGGCGACAACAATGATGATACTCGATGGAAGAGAAAATCAGTTAAACACTTTTTGAAAAGTTTAGGTATCGCACTTAACTTTGCTATGCCTCTATAATTTATGACATTGGCTTTGCTTTCAGATTTAAACAATGGAATAACGTACGATTCCCTCCAAAATTGGGGAAAGTAACCATATTTTAATGATGCATTAAAGATGATTTCTAGAATGGTAGCCAGAACATTAGCACAGTTTTTTAATATACAGGAAGGAATCCCATCAGGTCCACTATGATATGATGATTTAAAACTTTTAGTACATGCTAGAATTTGGGATGTATTTAAGGAAGGAAATGTTATAGACTGATAACGGATAACTGCTAGTGGTATCGTATTGTTGATTAGTGTATGTTGTTGCAAAAAAGTCAGCAAACATTTTACTAATGATCGTATTATCATTGGACTCAACACCTAGGTAGTTCATTACGTTTGGGTAGCCAGTTGATTTTCTTTTTGAATTTACAAATTTATAAAAAGATTTTGGATCACGTCTAAGATTTGTCTTCATATTATTAAGGTAGTTATTGTACAGTCTTCAATTAAGAAGATTATATTCGGCCCGAGATACACAATATTTACTATAATCAATAGTTAAGCCAGACTTTTTATATTGTTTGTAATTTTTGTTCTTCTTATTTTTTAATTTTGATAACTGCTTCGAGCGCCACGGGGGCCTGAATACTCACGCAGGATGGTCTTAGGAACACATTCCTCAAAGTAGTTTAGGCCGGACTATCCCGCTTTTGGCCCTCTGCCCTATGGAACTTATATATATATCCCGCTTTTAAGAAGTCCATCCCGCCTAAAATTTGTATCCCACTTTATCCCGCTTTTTCAAACTTTAAAATTTATAATTCCGTTTCTTTAGTTATTTCCAAAAATATCGAAAATGTTTCAACTGAATAAAATAGATATTATTCTTCTTTTTCAGCAAGTATAACGGTTGTATTGATCGTAAAGGCCTTAAAAATTTAAAAAGTGCATTTTTAGACGTTGCTTTAAAAGCTTAAGTTGATTTAATTAAATTCCTCTATTAAATTATTTTTGTTAAGAAAGGAATTTTAAAAGCATGTATTAATTGAAAAGAAAAATTTTTGATTGATTATACACAGAAAAAATTATGATAGCTTTTTTTTTAAACAAACATATTTTTGAAACTGATTTTAGATCTTTATTATTGTCTCTATTTAGTTTGATAAATAATTTTCTTTGACTTATTATTTAATTTCATTTACCTACCGCCAATGTTGGCAACCTGATAAAATTATGAAATTTGTGTAAAAAATAAAGGCAGTTTCACTACATAACTTAAGAAGGGTTGTTCCTGTTCAGTAAAAATAACCGAATTTCGACAACAAAATAATCTTGAGGCCGTGAAAACATTGTTTTTAAATTTGTTCTGTACTTTCAGAGATATTATAAAAGTACAGCGGCTTTGCTGAAGAATTATTTTCTGCACAGCCGGCCTTCGCTTTTCTCATCTGCGTATGTCCAACAGCGGCTTCGCTGAAGAATGATGTTCCTTACATTTTTACTATTTTAAAGAAATAAATAAAAACTACTTTCTTTATTTTTTTGTAAAAATAATGTTAACCCATTAAGGCCCGAGCCATGATCCATGCACTATAATGATGACACTTTTAAAATTTGATTGTTTATACCTTAATAAGGAAGAGAAAAATTTTTAGGCAAATCAGATCAGTGTGAGCCCAGATAGCCCCCGTTGCGAAAGCGAAGCGTTGGGACTTAACGATAAAAAAAAACTAAACGCATTTGTAAAAATTTTAAATTAAGATATTTTATTCATGTCTTTAGAAAAAAGTAAAAATTATATACATTTTATATTTAATTCAATTGCGTACGAAGTCATGTATCTCATTTAAATTTTCTCGCTCTTGGGAAGCGCTGGTACCGTCTTCACTTGTTTGTGCAGGCTTAACGCCGAATTCCAATTCACCCGGCAATTTTAATTCCGTTCCGAAGATAATTTTAGCAGATGTTCGCGATGTCGAGTGATGCACAGCTATACGCCAATAAAAATTTGGGAATACGCTCACTCCAGTCCTTTTGATGCACGCTTACCACTTTTCGCAAGTACTCCTCTTGGGTACGATTAAATCTCTCTACCATGCCATCAGACTGTGGTATATATATATATATATATATATATATATATATATATATATATATATATATATATATATATATATATATATATATATATATATATATATATATATATATATATATATATATATATATATATATATATATATATATATATATATATATATATATAATATATATATATATATATATATATATATATATATATATATATATATATATATATATATATATATATATATATATATATATATATATATATATATATATATATATATATATATATATATATATATATATATATATATATATATATATATATATATATATATATATATATATATATATATATATATATATATATATATATATATATATATATATATATATATATATATATATATATATATATATATATATATATATATATATATATATATATATATATATATATATATATATATATATATATATATATATATATATATATATATATATATATATATATATATATATATATATATATATATATATATATATATATATATATATATATATATATATATATATATATATATATATATATATATATATATATATATATATATATATATATATATATATATATATATATATATATATATATATATATATATATATATATATATATATATATATATATATATATATATATATATATATATATATATATATATATATATATATATATATATATATATATATATATATATATATATATATATATATATATATATATATATATATATATATATATATATATATATATATATATATATATATATACCCAGCGAACACATTAATGTCATTCTACCGTCAGCATAATGCCATTAATTGTCATTAGGATTTTTTTATTCCTCGACTTTTTTGTTTCCCGGGAGAGCGGGAAATAAAAAAGAAATTCCCGGCATCCCGGGAATTGAAGAACGTACTAAAATAATTAACAAGAATTTTAATTTCCGGAATGCATTGATTTTTATATGACCAAAACGAATCATTCTTTATTTTAAACGGAGCTATATTTTATATTTTTATCGACATTTTAAGGAAACTTCGTATTTAAAGACTATTTTTAGACCGATTAAAAAAGTGAGCATACAAATAATTAGTAAAATCACTGATGGACTGAAATCAAAGTACCTTTATTTCTGATCATTAATCGGTGATCCAAAAAGCGATTAAAAGGTTGTCTAAGATAAATATTGCTGACAAAGAGCAGTCTTAGAACAGTAAATTTAGTCCTTTACTTCTTGGTATGCAATGAAAATTCTCTGCCCTTAGAAAATTTGTACTTCTATATTCTTTATTGCAAATGGCTTTTTAAAATAGTCAATTTATTTATTGTTACATCTCACAATCCAGTATTATTTAAGTAACACAATTTCAGTTGTTGGGAAAAGCCTTTCGTTCTGAACAGAAGTTTCCGGAATAGATATGAGGACGTTGTATAAACTATCAATACTTTTGATCCTTTTTCCGCAGTCTTCAAATAATTTCAGCTGCTTTGTCAACAGCAGCATTTAAAGTTTCCTCGAAAGCCTTCACTTTCAAAATATCACTGTCAGCTGAAGTAATATGTATTTCCCCATTTTCTTCATCACTAAATTCATCAAAAAGACGTGTGTAAATAAACAAAATAATTTAATATACTCTTTGAGCTTTCGTTGATTTCTTTCCCTTTTCATAGATATTATTTCACGATGAACGGCAATAATTTAAAGTAAAAGGATCATTTTTGGCTGCCAAAATCAGTACATTTTTATGCATAAAGATAGATTTTTAGGCCGGGGAATTCCCGGATAAATTTCCCGGGAAAGCGGGAAACGAAAATAAGCGATTTTTCCGGGATTTCCCGTCCGGGGAATTCATATGAAAACTTTAACTATTACAGAAAAAATTTGGATCATGTACTCAAAAAAATGATTTTTTTAGAATTATTTTCTTGAAACAATAAAAAACCAACGTTACTTGTGACTTTAGCGCTCTCTTGTAGCGTAAAATACAGACAAACACAAAATTTTTTTATACATATTTTGTTTTTTGTTGCTTTGTGTTAATCAGTTTTAATTTGAACTTATATTTCACAGGATTTCTACTTTATTTTCTTTTAAACTCTTGAAAGCTATGGAAATTTGAGCAAAACTCAAAGAAAATAGATATATTTTAAAATGAATTTTTTTAAGTTGTGATAAATAAGATTTTGTAAGTTTTTGGGTTCCGTACACCAAAAGTGTAAAGGCACCCTATTGTTTTCGCTACGCTGTCCGTCTGTCTGTCACAGTCTGTTTTCTCGGAAACCGTAAGAGCTACGCACCTTAAATTTTCACAGAATATGTAGAGCTTTGGCCGCTACAACAACAAATATATGACAGTTAAAAATTAAAGGGTGCTCTAAAGCGAGCAACGAAAAATGTTGAAATACTAATGTAAAAGTTTCTCGGGAACCGTAAGAGCTCGGACCTGAAATCGTCACAGAATATGTAAAACTTTGGCCGCTAGAACAACAAATATATGACAGTTAAAAACTAAAGGGTCCTCTAAAGCGAGCATCGAAAAAGGTTGAAATACTAATGTAATTTACAGACACATATATAGATACTTTAAATTTTCAAAGTTAAGCATTAAACACATTCGCCACAGCAGGCTACCGACTACATCCTGTCAAAAATAGAATACATGTGCGTATATGAAAATGATTATTTTCACGACTGCACGGCTACACGACTGCAGGTTGTTGTCCATGCTACTTATGTCATGTAGTCAAATTAAACTAATTTCTATTTTTGTTGGCTACAAAACAAAAACAGTGTTGACAATATAGCAAAATATGTAAAGCAAATTAGTGATTTTTTATTGTAAAATATTTTTTATTGTAAAATAAAAAAGAAAATTACAAAATTTAATGTTATAATATATATGCATCAAGAATTTTTAAATAAACAAATTCATTTGTTTTATTGTTATATGTATATAATATTGACTTGAGTAAAATATACCAACATTGTTGAAATTAAAAAAACTCACAGGGTAATAGCCCTTTTTAACCTAAAAATTATAGTGTAATTTTTTTCGGCGCTCTCTCTTGATTCCGGAGTTACGGCGTTCAAAACTTTAATATATTATTGATCATAAGCCCTACAATATAGAATGAATATAAACGATATAGGTATAATTTCCAAATGCTTTAAATAACTCATTTAACTCTTAAACTCATCTTTAAGTATCATAACTTACGTATTTTATCGGTGACAGCTTTCAAGTAAACACCAAATAAAAGCATGGAAAGTTCTCTATGAAACTATATACATGCATATTTACCCTTGTATCGACCAATTTTTAAGATAACGGAGTTTCTGCGTAAAAAGTCAGAGAAAAAAATTTTTAAATTCAATTTCACTCGCAATGGGTGCATTTTAAAAAAAATTTATACCAGTATAAAGGTATTTTAGAGAAGTTTAAATTGATATCCATATCGCTTATATCCGTTTTATATTCTAGGAGTTATGGCCAATCAAAAATTAAAGTTTTGAACGCCGTAACTCTGGAACCAAAAGAGATCCAAAAAAAACTTAAAAAAGCTACTGCCTCACGAGTTCTTTTAAAATTTTCAACGATGCTGGTATTTGTCTGGAATCATGCATTTATGTCAAAGCGAATCCATACGAGGTAATGTCAGTGGCAAATTGACTTCGCCGTATTCAATTCGTTTGGCCGCATATATGTTAAACTTAGTATAAAAAATGTAAACAACAAATTTTTAAAATTTTTATTTATATGGAGTTTGACACTAGCAAAATATAGTTAGCTGTCGTAGTAACGCCACCTGGCTGTCAATTCGCCTTGGTCTTAAGTCTCGTTTATGTGCACCTCGCCGATCATTCTCAAAGTTTCAGCATTAAAAAATACTTTAATTTTAATTACAAAATTGGTGGTATTGTTTGTCAGCCACGCCTACATTCGAACGAGTGGGCAGTAAAGTTGATAACTTTTCGCCCTATATTTCTGCACATTTATTTCTTTTATGTTTTACCTACTCTAGTATATTATATATCAAAAGAAAGCTTATTGCCTTTGGTTTTAGAATACATACATAAACATGATTTTACTCGATATTTCAGATAAATTAAAAAAGTCGGGCATATAATTCCCCCTCCCCCCAAATTGACCTATTTTGGGTCGAAGTTTCGAAGTGGTTACTAAACCATTGGAAATGTATTTTTATAAGCTTTAATATAATATATAGTTCGTTACTGTGCTCGTTATAGTTCATAAGATATATAGGATATAGTTTCAACTTTGCAGGCCCGCGCACCCCAAACTAGGCGTGACCGACAAACAATTTTTAACAGTTTTCTTAGGCTCTTTTTTAAGAGGTTTTTGAGTGTTGAAACTAAGCAGGACTTGTTCCATGAAAAAAAGGTAACTTTAAAAAAGTAAAAGCGCAAAATATGCACCACTGTAATATACATAAATGCATTGCTGCAACAGCCGTTTGTATTTTAATAGCTTTGCAATTTTTAATGTTTTTATGGACGTTTTTGTTTTATTTTAGGAAAAAGATGGACTTAGATGAAATTTTAATTGAAGAGGTGCGCAGCCGTGCAATTTTGTATGATTTAGGCCAGGTAGACTACAAAAATGTACGAAAAAAGGAATACGCCTGGAAAGAAGTTGCAGCAAATGTAAAATTAAGTGGTAAGATAATTGTAATGATTATTTTTTAAATTGTAATTATAAGTATTGCACATACTTTTACAGAATTGGAATGCAAAAAACGGTGGAAAGGGCTTCGGGATTCCTATAAACGTTGGAAAAGAATGCCAGAGATTGCTTCCGGCAGTACTGCCGAAACCCCAAAAAAGAAATGGAAATATTTTGAGGCCTTAAGCTTTCTAGAAAATGTACAAGTTCCAGGCAGTTAAGTAGTTTGTGCAAGTTTAACAGAAATATAAAAGTAATATTTGTTTCACTTTTTAGTACTGTGGGAAATATACATAATGATGATGAAGAAGACATTACTGTCGCCGTTGATATGGATTCAATAGATGGCTGCTTTTCTCCCGATAGCGAATGCTCAACAAGCAAGAAAGCAAAAAAGGTATATAAGTTATTTTTTGTTTTTGGTAATTATTCTAATTGTTTTAAAATTTCTATTTTTAGATGAATCACAGTGAAAAGTTCAACGACTTTTTAGATTTGACTGCATCAAGCATAACAGAAACTTGTGAGACATTTGCTAAAATGTAAGAGGAACAGGATTCCACAGCTGCACATTTTGCAAGTTTAGCCAAGAAAATTAAAGAGGCCAACATGCCACCGCATATCACTAAAGGCCGTGTCAGATACAACTTTGTCGCTTTGCGTGACGTTTCTAACTTTGATAGAAAAGTGTAAAGCAAAAGGTGTATGACACAATGAAAACTTTGACAACACTCGCGCATTGCTCGTTTACCAAAAAAAGTAGTTGATAATTTTGCTATTTATTTATTTTTTGTTATAAAAATAAAAGTCAATTATGTTATTTTACGATTTATTATAAATAAATAAATGGCACATACATATTTACCTCTTATTAAAACAAATTCAAACGCACGATATGTTTCGTTTGGCAATATAATAAAAGAAAATTATTTCAGCTGATTGTCAAAGCAAGCAAAAAGATGAGAGTTGCCGAACTTTCCGCTTCACGCCGCGTTAAAAGTGCTTTATGTAGCATGTTTCGTATAAGTATGTACATTTCATCTTATATGTCAAAGCGAATCTGTAACGCAACGCGAAGCAAAAGTTTTATCTGACATGGCCTTAATAGGCTTGAAGCAAAAGTGTCAAATTTAGTGTTTGAAGAAATTGAACTATTTTATTCCAAAGCGACCACGACAATATAAGAAATATGTTGTACAAATTAAGTGATCTCATCAAGTGCCTTGTGCCGTCTTTACACTGTCTCAGTTTTCATCTGATTTCAAAATCTAACTAAGAATATGATATTTAAAACTCACATTTGCATATTAGATGGAAATAGAATAAGTTCTATTTTCAACTGAGCGCAGACAAAAAACTGAATATTGTATATTATACACCATCTTTCACTTTTACGTATTGAAATCAGACGAAAACTCAGACGATGTAATAGCAGCTTTAATATTTTTTAAGAATTATTTTATGTTTAGAAAACTGCAATGATTTTCATTTGATTTTAATTTAAAATAAGACAACAGTTTCAGTCATAGCAAAATCACAAAACGATTTGCAGTACATATCAGATACATATAAGAAACTTTAGAAATTCCACAAAATTGTTTCTTATATGCGGTTTTTTCTTATAAGCAATTATTGTTTATAAGAAAGTTATTTCTTATAAACATACAAGTTTTTTTATTATTGTAGAACAATACTTTATTTTTTCATTATTTGTTTTTTTATATATAGTATGTATATATTTTTTTAAATAAAAGCAAGTGTATATTATACACAATTATTTTGAATAAAACCTTTTAAAATATCTCGTTTAGTAAATGTAGTTGTGGATGAGCGGTTAGCCAATCTAGGTTGGTATGATGGCAGACCATGTATTTCGTTCCTCCACTGACCTTGAATGTATCGGTTGTCAACTGAGTGGTCAACGAGCTCAACAGTGAAATAGTTCCTGTAATTTTTCAGCATTAAGAAGTTATGAAGTACTACTGTAGCTAAGATAATTTTGTCTACATTTTTCGGGGACATATGAATTGTCGTATGTAGAACCCTCCATCTATTGGCCAAAATGCCAAAAGCATTTTCTATATGCACTCGAGCCTTAGATAGAATTGTTTTGAACTTGTCCTTATCTTATGGTAAGTTATGCCCCGGATGTGGTCGCATTAAATTGTCTTTTAATGGGAATGCGTTATCCCCGACAAAATAATATGGAAAATTTATTGAAGTACCAGGTAAGTTTGCATTGCGAGGAACTTCCAAAGTGTTACACAACAATTTTTTTCCAACGCTACTTCTAGCAAGTACACCACCATCACTCTGGCTACCTAAAGCTCCGACATCAATGAATGTGAAAACATAGTTAGCATCACAAGCCGCCATTAATACGACGCTAAATGTTTTTTTATAGTCATAGTATAAAGAACCGGTCTTCTTAGGACAAACTATGCGTACGTGTATACCATCAATGGCTCCTACGCAATTTGGCATTCCTGTTTTCACGTAAAACTTGTCCGCTATGGCGAATTCCCAGATATTAGAAGGCGCTACATAAATTGCCTGTAACTCACTCCAAACCGCATCGCATGTTTCATAAACAATTTTGCGCACTGTGGAAATACCAAGCTTGAAAGCCCAAGCAATAATTTGGAAATTACATCCTTGTGCTAAGTATCTGAAAACTGTACGTAAATTTACTAAATATACTAATAACATTTAAATTTTCTTAAATTATTGTTACCGCCAAGCGCGTCTCGGCACCTACAGCTTTTCTATTTGAAAACCGTTCCAGTTTTTCTTTTAATAACGTCAACAATAAATTGAACTTACCTACATTCGTTCGTGTTGCCTTATAGAAATGTTATTCGTCCTTGTTTTTTAATTCTTGAACACAACTTTTGTAGAAACTTTCCTCATCTCTAGTAAGATTTACCGGGCGAACCCACCACCTTCGGTTACTTTTTGCAGTAAATTTTGTTGCTTCATATACCGTATTCGTTATATGAGCTATTTTAGTAATGGCTTCTATAAATTTCACAAAATCTTTTTCAGCCATTATTTAAAAAACACAAGTACGAAAAATATTTTTTGTATACATTTATTAAAACGTAAAGTTTCAGGATCAGCTGTTTACTATGTAGCTGTCGTTTTCAAAATAATTAAGTAGCTGGCTACAGGGCGACATTTGTAGCCAGCGACATTTGTGTAGCCTGTTGTCGTGAATGTGTTTATAGCTTTAGTGTTAATTGGCGTAGCCTGTAGAATAGACTACACCAATTAACACTGATATTTTAAACAATAAAAATTAAAGGGTGTTCTATCAGTCAATGTAATTTTACTATGTAATTTAGACTTATATCTTGGAAAGCGTAAGAGGTAAACTCTTGAAAATTTAAAAAACGTTAAAACTAAAAAATTCAAAAAAAAATAAATTTCAAAACGAAAAATCACTAAAAAAAAAGACGCTTAAAAAAGCACCAAAATGAAAAAATCGCTAAAACGTAAAAAAATCAGAAAAACTAAAAAGATCGCAAAAAAATTTTAAAAAACGAAAAAAGTCATAAATACGAAAAAAATTCACTTAAGCCTAAAAAATCTCAAAAACTAAAAATATCATCAAAATCGAAAAAAAATCGCCAAAAATGGAAAAAATTCGTTTACACAAAAAAGCTCCGCAACAAAAAAAGCGCCAAAACTAAAAAATCGCTTTAACTAAAAATATCGTCTAAAAGCGAAAAAACATTAAAACAAAACCGCCAACACTAACAAAAATCGCCAAAACAAAACAACATCGCCAAAAACCGAAAATCGCCAAAACTAAAAAAATATCGTAAAAAAACCGGAAAAAATTGCCAAAACGAAAAAAATCGCAAAAAAACAATAAAATCGCTAAAACGAAATCAAATCGCCGAAGCTAAAAAATATCGTAAAAAACAGAAAAATAACCAAAACGAAAAAATCGCCAAAACTAACAAAAATCGCCAAAACCTGAAAAAAATCGGTGAAACAAAATATCGTCAAAAACCGAGAAATCGCAAAAAAAAAACGAAAAAATCGCAAAAAATTAAAAAAATAATATCAGAAACGAAAAATACGCCAAAACCAAAAAAAAAACGGCCTAAACTAAAAAAATCGACATAAACCAAAAAAAACCGCCAAAAGGAAAAAACTGTCAAACAAAAATAAAATCGCTAAAACTAAAAAATCACAAAAAACCGAAAAAAGTCTCCAAAACCGAAAACAGCGCCAAAAAGGTAAAAAATCGCCACAACTAAAATAAATCGCTAAAAGTAAAAATATCGTCAAAAAGTGAAAAAAAAACTTTAAAAAAATGCCAAAAAAGCGCCAAAATCAAAAACACCACCAAAAATGACGAACAAAACTTAAAAAATAAAAAAGCAGAAGGAAAAAACTGCCAAAATGAAAAAGGGTAAAAACAAAAAGGGATATAATTATGTGTATTCGTAAGGAACACTTCGTGTGCGAGCCAAAGTCGCACTTTACTTTATTTATTTTTTTCTTCTAGTTATTAGAAAACAGTACAAATTTACGAAAACAGAAAAAACCAATGGACCATATCGAGCCATAACCGCCAAAAAAGCTCAAGCGACATGCTTTTCGAAAATCGTTTTTAAACGAAAATCGATTATTTACGATAAATCGGACTATCTGTTAAAGTTTCAAAGTCCTGCCATGTTTCGTTAAGGACCTCAATGAAACGGTTAAAGAACAGCTTGATAAAGATAATAATTACTAGTTTTAAAATAATTTGATTAAATTAATTGATTTTTCATGGCATCAAAAATATCTTAAAATATCTTAACCTTTACAAACATGCGTTGTCTTATAGGAAATTTATTAAAACTATTAACATTACATTTAACAATCCAACACGATCCTATATAGCCAATATAAGGGCTCTACTTCGATTTAAACCAAGGATAACTAAAAAATATTTCTCCTGTAAAATTTACTTTATGGCGCTTAAGCTTTTTTGGCGGTTATAGCACGATATTTTTCTTTCTTTTTTTAATATTGCATCAAAGTTAAAAATTTTGTAGAGCTTAAGTGAAAAATGAGCATTATTCAAAATAATAAAAAATATTGGGTGTTTTTTATTGAGGTATAGAACTTTAAGTTGGCATCACTTTTTTAACTGGCGGCCATTTTGTCAGCTGTCAAGTGATTAATATTTAGTTTGGTTTGCCATTTCATCATGAACAGGTTGACAAAAAAACAACGCTTGCAAATCGTGCAAATTTATTTCGAAAATAATGGTTCAGTTCGCGAAGTTTACCGCAAGCAAAATCGCAAAATTTTGTTCAGTGATGAGGCTCATTTTTGGTTGAATGGCTACGTCAACAAGCAAAATTGCCGCATTTGGAGTGAAGAGAATCCACATGAGACCCTTGAGACGCCATTACATCCACAAAAACTGACTGTTTGGTGTGCTCTATGGGCTGGTGGAGTCATTGGGCCATACTTCTTCCGAAATAATGCTGGAGAGTCAGTTACCGTTAATGGAGACCGGTATAGAGCCATGATAACCGACTATTTTGTTCCCGAATTGGATGGCATGAATGTGGATGAGTTGTGGTTCCAACAAGACGGCGCTACATGCCACACAGCGCACGTCACAATCGATTTATTGAAGGAAACATTCGATGAGAGCATAATTTCGCGGAATGGACCTGTGAATTGGCCACCAAGATCGTGTGATTTGACACCATTGGATTATTTTCTTTGGGGATATGTGAAGTCGCTCGTCTACGCCAACAAACCAGAAACGTTAGGGGACTTGGAAGCCAACATTCGTGGCGTTATTGCCAACATACGGCCCCATATGCTCGAAAAAGTGGTTGAAAATTGGACCTGTAGAATTGGCTTTATTCGAGCCAGCCGCGGCGGCCACATGCCCGAAATCATATTTAAACATTAATGGCATAAAATTATTCTTCCAATAAAGCCAAATTGATGGACATTAAAACGATTTTCTTGTGTTTTATTTCAATTCGAAGTTCTATACCTCTAAGAAATTCACATAAAATTTTTTTACAGTTAGTTCTTAATATAGTTAAGTATTACAAAAAAATTTCAATATCCTCCTTCAAAAAATTAGTTTTTTACAACTGTTGTTTTTACAACTCTTAATCAAAATTCTGACTTTAGCGTCCTCTAGCGCCGCTAAAAAGAGTTACATCTAAAAAATTCTTTAAAATTCGTTTGAATTATATTGTTATCTCTTGATCGATACATTTTTATCTACAATATAACTTCTATTTTTTTTTGTCTATGGGACACAGACTATGTAGTAACTATGTATGTGTTATTAAAAAATTTTATTTTTTGTTTCATTTCTCTAAGGCCTGTTTAGACTTTATGTATTTTTTGGGACGTTGATATTCTCAAATATATTCGCATCACTAGTACGTACATAAATCCAAACGAAAAAAACTTACCTTCAAATCAGCAGGCTGAACAAACTGCACTATTTTCTCATTCCAATCAGTTTTATTAAAACAAAATGCTTTCTCATCTTTTAACAAATCATAAATTGAGCGCAAAACTTTCCAATCATTTTCTAAATTAAGTCGAATTTGTTCAACTTCTTTGGGTGTAACGTATGCCTGTACGTTGTATTCACACTTTGAAGTGTTAATTTGATTGCCACCACTCATTTTTACCACTTTTGACTTATTTTATTTTAATTTTTTAACGTATTAATTTGATTTTAAACACTTTTTTATTTAAGATTGTAAATTTTATTCGGAAGTTTACTTATGTATAATGAATTTAAAAACAAATTATATAAAAAGAAAAAAAGACATACAACAACCGTTTAACTTGAGGTCTAGGAATGTTCTGTGATTTCAAAATTCTTAAAACTCACTATCTACCAGTTTCCGTATTTCTGTACATATGTATAGTAAATATAAATTCTTTTTATTATTTATACGATTTGTTTTATAGAAAAGGGCATTGCTTTATGCTGTTCATAACAAAATGCTGTTAAAATTATTGCTTTCAAACACATCAGAGATGCGATCGTGAGTAAGTTTTTATTCACGATAATGCATGGTAACAAGAGAGAAATTTGCTTTTACACGATCATGTACGACATTTTGTCTGCCCGCAAAATACTCATTTGAAAAAATATGATAAATCAGCGAGATCATTTCTATTTTATTTGAAGTGTACACGTAACCTAATATAGAAGAGCGTCAAAATTAATCGCAAAAAGATTTATATTACGCGTAGACTTCAAATTAGTGTTTGCGCAATGTTATAAGTATTATTATGAGAACGTTTTATAAGAAATCCTATAATGAATTGGCAAAAACCTTACACGTACATTAAGTTATATAAATCTGTATGTGTGTGTGTTTACTGAATTAAAAAATATCAATGTTTTTTTTAATTTCAATGGTTTTAAGTACTTAAATCTGTTTAATTGGTTTTTTAATTAAAATTTGTAAGAAAAATTGCAAATAAAACAACTACATTTGCAAAAATAGTGCATGTCAACTCAATGAGAATTTCTGTGGCCACAAGGAATAACAGCTAAAGTCGAATTAGGACAAAGTTGCTTTATCATTATACTTTTGTTTATTTCTCTTAAGTTAACTGTTGTTTCATTATAAATTAACCCTGACGTAAACTGAGTTAACTTCAAATTAGCTTTTAGCTAACTATTTCGCAACTAGTGCTGACACCCGGATTACTTTCCAGTGGAAACAACTAACTATTTTAACATTGCGATCGATGTCCTAGGCGGTAGTCAATTGTACCACTCTGCACTACGTTTCAACTAAGTTAAAGCTGACTTATTTGAGTCACCTGGTCTGTATCACACGTTTTATAGTCAACGCGCTGACCAAGGCATATTGAACAGGTACGGGCAGTACTAAAACAATAGAAAATTTTTTGTAAAACTACCTTAACAGATGTCAAAAAACAGGTGGTATTACCAGCGCTAATTTCTCTTGAAATAAATGTCAAACACCACACAGAAGGAAGTCTGTATATGGTGTTTGATAGTTTGAAGGTGGTGGTGATATCATGAGCATTTCATCAGCACTACTAAGTTTGACGTTTAATCAGGCGAGTCAGCTGACCTAGTGATCCCACCTGTTAGATACACCTTGGCGCTGACCACCCAGCTAAGCTACCATTTAAAATAATAACAGCAAAAAGTTAATATAAACTTGAAATGAGTTTCAAAGTAGCAAAGTTGTTGGCTCTCACCAAATCCGATTATGTACTAAACTTAATAATTGTTTTTGCGTCAGTTCTGAATTA